>JAVTVY010018824.1:0-76004 GCA_036873755.1 Hanleya hanleyi | reverse complement strand
GAAGTATTTGTGTGAGGTACACATTTAATTGAGCCGGAGTAATTGTGTCGTTCTGCCAATAGGTTTACACTGTATAAATACCACAAGAATGGAGAACGCTTTTAGCTAGTACTGCTTTCCCTTAGTAAATATATTGTCAGCAAATAGAAAGTACTGTATTTTGTAACTTTCGTGCCATGTGTTAGTCACACGCAAGCACTTGGCCGTTGTTAAATTCATATAATGGACGTGGGTCTAAACACATTTTCTATTCCCCTTTATGACCATGATAACTGAATGTCTAAATCTGCCAAATAGGCCCAGTACTAATTAGAACTCTTTGACATTGAGGAAATGTTCATGATTCTGATTGATTCATCTGTAGTTTCGGTTTACCACAGATGCTATACTGCCTGGCTATCAACCATATATGTGCCAGACCAGTTGCAGAGTATGCTCATGGACATGGTCCATTGTCTTCACTATTGTAGTTATAAATGAACCAAGATCTGACGAAGGGGGTACAAATTATTGTGATGTCAAATATGGAGAAAAAAATCCCTAAAAACAGACAGCAGTATAAGATGGGCCGCTAGACCTAAGTAAAATAAACATGTCAACCATCTGTAGGTTTCAATTCGTATATGACTTGCCTTTATTGCCCACAAACTATTGTCATTGTCACGTATAATGAAGTCTTTACACAAATAATTTGTCGATAACTTGTGTACGTTAAGATCTAACGATCAGTTGAGGACTATACTGGTCACATTAATAGGTTGTAAATGTCCCATTCCTCTCTCTCCCATAGGTAAAGACCTGGTTTCAGAACAGACGAGCCAAATGGCGACGATTGAAACAGGTAAGCCGTGCATACAACTGATTAAGTTCATGCAAAACAAATACATATGTCCATAACAAATACATATGTCCATAACAAATACATATGTCCATAACAAATCTTTGCATGGAGATGGAAACATCATTCTCCCCCAGTGAATTCAGGAATGCACCCCCCCCCCCCCCCCCCCCCCCCCGCCCATAAATTTAGGGTTTCCGTCCAATGGATTTAGGACACCCCGCCAGGACCAGGTATCTTGAGACTAAAATATACTAAAATTCAGGTAGTTCATCAACTGAATGATTCTGTTGGAGTTTTCCAGGGTCATACTCACAGTTCGTGCACAATGGAGTGACAAATTTGGTTAGGGAAATGTGAGGACTGATGGAGAGGGGGTGGATGTTTCAATTATGAGGCATTATTAGTTGTAGGAAGACATTCGCATCTTCCAGGGTTTTCATTGGTCCATTGGTTTCTTTGCTGTTCTCTAATATCAAATGAAGTAACATCTTTTCTGTTCGAATACATACGCCCACTAAACCCCTACTTCAGTAAGATAAATTCAGTCTGACTCGGCTCTTTGTGCCTTGTTTCAACAAACACATGTCAAAAACTGTTAAACACCCAGACCGAAACAAAACTCCTGCCCAAATGTTTGCGCTCGGCGTTTAGCCTGGGCTTATCTCTTATGGGGTTTCCCGACGACATTGCTCGGTAAACATTTTGGATGGCAACTTTTTTGTTGTAGAATTTAACTTGTATTTCAATGACCTGCCAGCCGAGACCCTATAATATCTGCTCGGCCTCAGCCGCCTGCCATCGATGACTTTGGCTAGTTTTGGATTTCACTGTGAGCACACACATTGGCCTATTTCGTATTTCGAGGAGTTCCTTTAACATCGTTTCAGTGACATGCACGTTCCTCGCCAGACAGGGACACCAATTAGCTCTTTGAGATCCACTAATGAGTCTGCGAGTCGACCGTGCTTTTATTTCTTTGTAAATCGAACGGATGACTATCCATTGAGGTCCTCTCATCTTTGCCATCTTCGTCTCTCAAGGAGTTCTTGAAGTTAGGGAACTAGATCCATCGTAAACAGAACGCCCCCGTAAAGGTTAGCCTGAACAGGTGACAAGTGGCACCAGTAGAATAGAGACGATTCTTTCACGTTTTGTGTCAGACTCATTACTATGTTGACTCTGTGATTAGTACTAAACATCCAACTGGGGTCATATTGACCAAAGGTAAAACACACACGGGAATGATGAAAATAGTCTCTATTTATATTTGGCACAAGATATGTGATAAATCAGTAGGCTACTTTAGATACTGGCGATCATGAACGGTCATCCAAGTCTGGATCATGAACGGTCATCCAAGTCTCTATCATGAACGGTCATCCAAGTCTCGATCATCAACGGTCATCCAAGTCTCGATCATGAACGGCCTTCGCAAGCTGAAATTCAACGAGTTATTTGAAATACTCTAAAATAAAACCGCAGTGCCTGTGATGTCCTCGAGTGACCCAATCGTTAAGGACGCTCACCCGACCATTTACTCCCATCGATCATAATCAAGGAGAACATAATTAATTCAATCTTGATTTCAAATGCAATCCCTTATAGTGATATGGCTTCAGTCAGCGTATAGATGTCACCTGTTCACTGGATTGATAGCGAGCGATAGTGGTACTTCATACCGTGTACACCTCAATCGACAAACACGCGGGCCTCGTCTGTGACTGACAAGGGCAGACGACAATTAGAACGATTTAGAAATTGGCGGTCAAGTGAACAGCGATGGGTTCATATGTTATGCATAACCTTAACTATTATTGGATTTTCCTGTTTGTTGAAGAGTTTTTACAACTCGGCCTCCTCGCTGTTTGTCATTGTGAAGAGCGAGTCTTCGCTTATATGGCTTTTAAAAGTAATCTATCATTCGTGAATGAAAGTTGAAGGGTTTTGACGTTTGCTATCTGGTCCTGAAGGACGTGCCAAATGACATCCGAAGTTAGAATGGGCGACAAACCACTTAAAACATCGAATAGGACTGGAAGCCATGCATGTAATATATGGGATATGAAGGGTTGTGGAATGGGACCTATTGCACCACGAATAAACTTAATTGACCATGTATAACAAGATACAAAAATGAATAAACATAATAAGAGATTGCGTTGATATGGAGAAACTCAGATTTGGTATTACTGATAGATTTATCTGTCCAACCTGACAGAGTAACTTTCGAAAGAACTACAATTCAGAAACTTGCATTTATTTTCCTGCACTTTAATGGACCAATATGTCACGCCACATTCAGCCGTCGTCAAATATTTAAATCGTTCTTCTTTCATTTTACAGGAAACACCCACTTCAGAAAAGGAAGAGAGCAGCACTGAGAAGCATACTAAGACTAAGAGCCCTGCGGAAAACACGACCACGAAATCCCCGTGCTATTTGTCGGACAGGGACAGACAAATCAGTGAGAGCAGCTATGAGGGAGACAAGCAATCAGACGGAGAATCCGATGAAGAGGAAGAAATTGATGTTGTTAGACATGAGGAGCACAATATGTGGTTAAATAACTCCAATGAACAAACATTTGACTGATGGTATAATGACGCGTCCTGTCGAGAACTGTTCTATCAGACTCGACCAATCAGAGCGATATATACCCAAATCTCCGGTCCTGTTATGGCGAAAGCGAACTGAATCTCTGACGTGAATGGGCGTTAATATGAACACGTCTATCCCGTGCAGGGAACAGCACGTGTACGGAGCTGCAGGACCAGCAGTGCTAGCACGAGGATCGAGCCGACAAAATAAGATGGACTGAAGCTGGATAGGGATGTTCGTTTGCTACAGGTTCAAATATTTCTCAAGGCATGCGGTATCTTACTGTTGGCATCCACCATCCGCTGGTCTGGTAGATTGACGATGTGTACCGGTACCAAAGAGAAGGAAAAAAGCTACCAAACTCCCCTGTCGATTTGTGAATATCGATATTCGGGAGCACATGAGATATACCGGGAGAGGAGGGAGACTGGATCTAACTAATATATATATATATTTCAATAGATATGATTAAATATAAATATATGTATATGTGGAACATCAAAATACATAGCAACGCTTAATGTTAACACCGATACATGGAAAAATATTCATTTTCTCGATTGTCCGATCAAATTTACTAAAAAAGGTGCAGATGAAAAAGTTAATTGACTATATAATCGGTACTTATTTCCAAACGGTCGAAAAACCATTTCAGTGGAAAAGTTTGCGCCGTGTGAATATTTAGACATTGCCGGAAGTCAACATAACGGTGTCCCATTTAATGCAAGCAGTGTAGAAGGCGTCATTCTGCAACAGAAAGCATCTCGATTGAGAGACCGCTACATCCAGTACACATCGTTTCAGATGACATCCATGTTCTATTGAACAGAACGAACGCAGTAATCATTGTGCTAACTTCTGTTATTTTTTAAACTTGTGAGTGTTTAACTTATGCTGGACATAAGTATGCCTCCGTTGAAGAGAACGATCCCTACGACCATGGTTGTCGAAGCGTAACTACCATGCGATCAATATATTCTATGCAATTCAGAAAATAAATGTGAAACAGATATTTCTGTTCATTACATATACTCACAAAATTTTGTATTTTCAATTTTCATAGCTGTGTGGATGGATTTTACTATTTATTCTTTGACAACATGAACATGGAATAGTGATAACTAACTATCATATAATTGTGTGTTGGACACTGGAACTGTTGACCTGTCCCATAGACTTGTCAATACGTTATCTTGAATCTTTTGACATATGCACTATCTATGCTCACAGCTATGCTTCAGAGGTGTAGCGTTTAGTCCGGAAGATTCCCCCTGGTTGTTACGTGTGCAGGGCAACACAATGAATTGCGCAATTCTGCACATAAAGTTCGCTCCATAAAGTTACTCAGTTAAACCATTTGCGTACACTTCATCATCCATAAGATGGCTTGCGAATCGTGTGTCTCCATTATCGCGGAGCGATATCCGGTATATTACCGGATTCTGTTCGGCCTTTATCCGGCGGAGAACAGACTGGAGAAATCTGATAAATTACAGGCTTTCATACCACTTCGGAAACAGATATTGCCTGGGCTTACAAAAGATATAGGTATGAATAACTTCGTATCATCCAATAGGTGTGGTGGATCTGTAATTTTGAGCAAGTAGGACATCACATGATTCGAAAATGGCGAGTTACGTTGGGGTTACGTCGGTAGACTTTAGCTGATTGGCTGACCAAGTCACGTGGTATTGATTTCTGGAAATTCCCTCTTGCCCGTTGCCGAAAGTAGGCTGAAAATGGATACACACGATTCCAGGGTCAGTCTTACCGCGTATAGATGACCGAGATGGTTACAGGTTGTCAGTCAAACGTGACGTGAAACGGCGTGGACGGGCGTTACGGCGTGGATGGGCGGAACGGCGTGGATAGACAGTAGTAGGGAGAGGACCGATTTATTGGTAGTTTTTGTGGGTTGTCCATGTAGCTTATGGGAAAATGAGCCAATGCGAGGTAATGCTATTATAGGTATAGGGGGAAGTGGCGGGAAAGGTATGGGGACATGAGGGGGAATGTGGGTAATGTTATAGGTATAAGGATGATGAAATGAGGGTGGATGTAGCCATATATGTAGCGAGATATATGCATAGCAATACATCGATACCTGGAGGGAGATGACTCGGGGCTCCAAGCGCAATGAAGTATAGGGGTAATGTTCATATAGGGGTCAAAGTGGGCGTGTCTTTGGATTGGCTGACATCACATCCATTAGCCAATGAGAATGTCATGTTTATCGCGAGGGGGCATCAACGTACTCGTCTATGCATTGGTGGAAAAGTAGCGAGCCAATCGCCAACCTACCCTTGAAGTGACTATTCTGATTGGAAGAGCTGGTTTTTTCCAGAACATTCCGCGATAGCTTATAGGTTAAAATCCCCATGCACGGATGGGAGAGGTCTCGAGGTCATGGGTTGAATTTTGTTGAAGTTCTGATGACGGGGTGGGCGTTTTGGGGTTTAGGTGGACCCATAATGGTCCGATTGGGTCGTGGGAGGTGTCATAGTGAAGCATTCGCGGGGGAGTGTCCAACTGGATGGGTGAGTGGTAAAAATACCGTCCATCTGCGCAAGCGCAGTAGAAAAAGTGTATTTGAATAGACGTTTTGGGGTCGAGATGGACCAATATTGGTCCGATTGGGCTGTGTGAGGTTTTACTTTGAAGCTCTCTTGGGGCAACGTCGGATCGGACTGGTGTGTAGTCCGGTTTCATCGTTCTACGCATGCGCAGTCTGGCCGTAGTATAGAAAGCGGGCATTTTGGAGGTGCGCAGGGGTCTGTTTGAGTGATGAAGGGAGTATATATCATCCAAATATAGTGTGTAGTGTGTCAAATTGAGCCCTCGGTGTGTAGACCACGACTTGAGTAATGTCCACGTCATCTGTAACGTCATTGGTGACGTCATCAGTAGGAGTAGTAGCCAAAGTGGGGTTGTGAAGGGAAGTGTTTGGGGGTAGAGATCGTAGATACTTCATGTAGGCAGATATTGTCTGAGTCTTTGTGCGGCTGAAAAGGCTCAATTCTAGACATATTGTTGTCCGCAGACTTGGCTATTGTATGCATTGTCTCGTGATTCTTACATGTAGTATACACCGTAGAGATGGACCATCTCTGGTCCAAATGGACCATCTCTGGTCCAAATGGACCGTGTGGGGTGTCACTTTGTAGCTCTCTGCATGTAGACGACGACTGGTATGGTTTTTGCTGGAAGTCGCATCACGTTACGCATACGCAGTTGGGCAGTATTAACGAAAGAGAGCATTTTGGGCGTGAGCAATGACATTTTTGGGCAATCTAGAGACCTCCTTGGTCCAATGTTAGGGTATCCTACTGAAGCCCTCGTTGTGTATACCACGACCTGAGGGATGTCCATGTCATCTGTGACGTCATTGATGACGTCATCAGTATGAGTAGTAGCGAAAGCGGGCATTTTCGGGGCGGACAAGGACATGTTTGGGTAATCTAGGGACCATTCTTGGTCCGAATGGGTCGTGTGAGATGTCAGTTTGAAGCTTTCATGGGGTAGAGACAGACCGGGATGTTTTTTATTGGAAGTCGCGTCAATCTGCCCATGCGCAGATAAGGTATAAAGGTACAAGGTGAATGAACGTTTTGGGGTAGAGATGGACCATCCGTGGTCCAAATGGGTCGTGTGGGGTCCTGTTTGCCTATTTTCGGATTGGAAAGGTGTGTAGTCTGTTTTCATCATTCTGCGCATGCGCAACCTGGCAGTGGTATAGAAAGCGGAGATTTTAGGTGGGAGTTTGGGGTCGAGGCGGGCCATTCATGCATGATCAAAATACACCATGTGGGGCGGGGAGCTCTGGTGGTGTAGAATACGATTTGAGGGATGCTCAAGTCATCTGTGACGTCATTGGTGACGTCATCAGTAGTAGGGAAAGCGTCGCTCGGGTTCGCCCTTGAGACATGCTCACACTCCTATACACTAACCAATAGGGGGTGACTCGTGAACCCTGGAGTGCATTCAGCCCCAGTGACGGCCAGTAAATGTTATCTACCCCTGAAGGGGTTCGAATTTAGTCTTTTACTACTACTACTACTAACATCACTAATAACCATACTTTCACAATATTAGCAATTTTGTACAATCTTATGACATAAGATGTACCCAAAAGCGACATTTAATTTGAAGTGGTTTGATCGTTGAAAATGGCTTCCACGTAACTGCGTAGATGGGTGAGGTCATGCCCTCACTCCATATTACCCTAGGGCGGAAACCTGGGTCCATGCGACTCATTTGGTGAAATCCACATGTCACTAGCCTCACTGGTTCTCCGTGCAGAATTGCACTTCCTGTTGCGCATGCGCAATCCTATGCCCACTACCCACGTTACCCTCGGACGGAAGCCCGGAACCCCATGTCTCTAGCCCCACTGGTTTCTCGAGATTATGAGGGTTCCCCACTTTCCATTATGCTGAGCATATAGTATTGTCGTGGACCATGTTAGATGACGTGCATTCCCGGAGATGTCAATTAACCTTGAAGTAACTGAAGGACATACAAAGTAGTACTCAGGGGCAGATAACTCTTGCTACATTTTTTCCTGCGATATTAATTAACATTGAAGTAACTAAAGGGGAAATTCGTGGCTCTTCAGGGGCGGATAACACTTGCCGGGCCGCCACGTGCCCGGAAGTGACCTTTGACACCTGCGCACCTTTTTATGCGTGCGCATGCGCAGGTGTCAGTGGTCACTTCCGGTAACTTGACGACCCAGCAAGAGTTATCTGCCCCTGAAGGGGTCCGAATTTTGTCTTTTACTATTACTACTAGTACTAACATCACTAATAATCCGTGGTGTTTCACAATATTAACAATTTTGTACAATTTTACAATTTTGTAACCTGCAGTCTCCAACATATGCTTACGTAAACGTGTAACACGTTCAAGGGCTTTCCCACTACCAGCCGTTTTTAGCAAACAAACAGTTTAACACGGTGGATAGAGTAGGATGTTTCACGAAAGTGGACCCTTGTTCCTGTTCCTTTTCTAGTTAAGGCGGTAGACAGCACTTGAGTTTGATGTACACGTCATTATTATTTCCCCTTATTATGTGGTGATTCTGCTGAGATGATCTCAAGAAAACTACATTTAAAATACATTCACTGGAGACGACATTCCTCGGCTATTACAACGACTGTATAGATGGCTTCAATGGGGATTATCCATTTGACATCCCCTGTGATTAGGGCCGTGTGCAGAAAAACTCTTCCAGGAAGCACATACCAGACCCATTGTCGTGAATTGAATAAAAGGCAGTGTATTCTCTCCATTCGGCTGACTGTATTTTATACAAAACCAAATCAAAACTCGGTGGTGAAGTAGCCAGTGTTTATCTACTTCGCCCCGGCCTCACTTGTGCCCTCAATCAACCACGCTGACCATAACACTCTGGTCACTGTGACACATACTGTTGTGGTCTTACATCAAGACTCTTTGTTTCTTCGTTCAAACACATTTCGTGATTTCACGTTGGAGGCATGGTATTTTACGAATTCCCGGTATACATTTGTTGCAGTCACGTCATTATGCATATACGATATTCATCGCAGCTGGGTTGGGAATTTCCCATGATTTAGTTTTTAATTATTGCTTAGTTTCGTAGAATACGTCCACAATTTTTATATGGAATTTTGGGCCAATATACGGGTTGCCTCGTGTTTAACTTTGGAGGTGATCCAGGGTTCGGTAAGAACTCCAGTGGTGGCGTGTAACCTGTTGTTTGCTGTGACCAAGAAACAACCTGTAACCATCTCGGTCATCTATACGCGGTAAGACTGACCCTGGGATCGTGTGTATCCATTTCAGACTACTTTCGGCAACTGCTAGAGGGAATTTCCAGAAATCAATACCACGTGACTTCGTCAGCCAATCAGCTAAAGTCTACCGACGTAACCCCAACGTAACCCGCCATTTTCGAGTCATGTGATGATCTACTTGTTCAAAATTACAGATCTACCACACCTCTTGGATGATACGAAAGTTATTCATACCTATATATTTTGTAAGCCCAGGCAATATCTGTTTCCGGGGTATATATGAAAACCTGGAATTTATCAGAGTTTTCGAGTCTGTTCTCCGCCGGATGAAGGCCGAACAGAATCCGGTAAAACACCGGATATCGCTCCGCGATAATGGAGACACACGATTCGCAAGCCATCTTATGGATGGCGAAGTGTACGCAAATGACCAAGAAAAAGGGATATTTTACAGAATTGATCTGACCTCATGTCAGCAGTTAGATTCGCGTATTTCCCCACGTTTATGGATTTATCTCCATTCAAATATGATCGACGTTTCACAGAAGGTTCTATCAGCTTTATCCCCCAAACCATTGTTTAAAAACCTTACAATTGTGGCATAGCCAACTTATGGTATCTGATATATGCCATGTCGTATCATCGTTATATCGCCTTATTTTTACTGGAACGATGGTAAGATGACACGATGACACGATGGTAAGATGGTACATGATACGATGACACGATGGTACCATACTCTATAAAAAAGTTGAGTGAAATTTCACTCAAGTAAGAGTGAAAATTCATCCCACTCAAAACTTGAGTGAGATTTTCACTCAACTTGAGTTAAATGCACTCAACTTGAGTGACATTCAGTCAAGCATAAGAGTGGAAATTCATCCCACTCAAGTTGAGTGAACTTGAGTGGTTTTAACTCAACTTGAGTGAAAAGTAACTCAAGTTTGAGTGAACAGGAACATTTCACTCAAACTTGAGTGGAACAGTTCACTCAAGTTTTTTTAGAGAGTAGTACGATGAAATCACGGTGTGTATTCAAACATAACACGACAGTACGATGAAAACAATTAAAAATCAATTAATATAATTTAATTGCGCATGACTTTCGTTTGATCAAGCGACTTGGGCAACTCTTCCGAAGTGCGAAGGTACGATGGTACGATGGCACGATGATACGATGGTACGAAGGTACGATGGAGGAATTTCCATCGTATCATTGCATCGTGCCATCGTATCATCGCATCGTACCATCGCATCGTACCCTCGTACCATCGCATCGTGGCATCGCATCGTACCATCGCCCCATCGCTCCAGTAAAAACAGGGCGTTAGTACGATGATACGACATGGCAGATATCAGCCACCATACCAACTACATGTACATAATTTATCTCTGAGTTTTAAAAGAAGAATGTGAGGATGTATGTTGTTTCTACTTTTAAAGTAGTATTGTGGTACCGGTAATGTATAATATTATTATCGTTTTCATGTATTCTGTATGTAATACTCTTTTCTTGTAGTACGCTGAAGGATTTGCATGTTTGATAGTGGTTTCTCGACAATGTTAGATAGTGGTTTCTCGGCAATGTTAGATAGTGGTTTCTCGGCAATGTTTGATAGTGGTTTCTCGGCAATGTTTGATAGTGGTTTCTCGGCAATGTTTGATAGTGGTTTCTCGGCAATGTTTGATAGTGGTTTCTCGGCAATGTTAGATAGTGGTATCTCGGCAATGTTTGATAGTGGTTTCTCGGCAATGTTTGATAGTGGTTTCTCGGCAATGTTTGATAGTGGTTTCTTGGCAATGTTTGATAGTGGTTTCTCGGCAATGTTTGATAGTGGTTTCCCGACCATAACCAAGTGAATTGTGTTAGAGCCAATATAGAATTGATTTAAAGATTTGAATATACACACTCATATATACATATCACATACACACTCATATATACATATCAGATTACCCAAACATGTCCTTGTCCGCCCCGCCACTCATATAAACAAGCCTATGTTTATGTATACTATGATTGTCTTTTTGAATTTGGTGCTAATACTGTTATATGGAAAATGGAATAGGTCTTTGGATTATGGACGCGGATATTCTCTAATGGACGACGGCTGGATTATGAATGACGGACTAGACGCTTGTAATACACACTCATATATAATTATCACATACACTCTCATATATACATATCACATACACACTCATATATACATATCACATACACACTCATATATACATATCACATACACACTCATATATACATATCACATACACACTCATATATACATATCACATTCTGTAGATTTTTATCCCACAAGGACCTGCATATGGCATGTACACATATCTCACATACTGACATGTACACATATCTCACATACTGACATGTACACATATCTCACATATTGGCATGCACACATATCTCACATACTGACATGTACACATATCTCACATACTGACATGTACACATATCTCACATTCTGACATGTACACATATCTCACATACTGACATGTACACATATCTCACATACTGACATGTACACATATCTCACATACTGACATGTACACATATCTTACATACTGACATGTATACATATCTCACATATTGACATGTACACATATCTCACATATTGACATGTACACATATCTCACATATTGACATGTACACATATCTCACATACTGACATGTACACATATCTCACATACTGACATGTACACATATCTCACATATTGGCATGTACACATATCTCACATATTGACATGTACACATATCTCACATATTGACATGTACACATATCTCACATACTGACATGTACACATATCTCACATTTTGTACACATATCTCACATATTGACATGTACACATATCTCACATATTGACATGTACATATATCTCACATATTGACATGTACACATATCTCACATATTGACATGTACACATATCTCTCATATTGACATTCTCTATAGATATGGGAAATGTGAAAACTACTGTGAAAGTCACAAAACATCACAGAAAAGACAACGCTAAAGAATGTACTATCAAACACATACAACAGATCCCCATGCACTTCCCTTAGGACCAACAATTTGACTTTGTCTCGTGTATAGAGATGATTAATCATTTCTTTTGATGAGAGAAAGTCATCATTTATGCTAGAAAGAACAGTTAGTCCCCATCTGCTGAGTAATTGATTAACACTATACGGATTTCACACCTTTCTCTCTGATCACATTCATTATGAATGAAAATTACTGAAATTCGACAAAACATTTCTACTTCGACTTTAAGAAATGTCAGAGACAAGGGTGTGAAAATTAAATCAGGAGGCACATTAGAGCTCCTAAAGTTTAAAAAAATTGTTTTCGAATAAAAAAAGAAGAAGAAAAAATCAACATAATCTGATTATGTACCACCTGTTATTAGCATATTTTATCTCGCAGAACTGGTAAGACAAAAGTATAAATAATTTCTCCGACATAAAAACTGTTACTTCTCAAATCCGTTGTCAGTTGTTACCAATCCATTTTATTTTGTTTGCAACGAAAACAAAACAAACTGCAGAACAAGTAGCATTTTCTGACACCATAAACATAACACAGCTCATTGAATAACAAGTTTGCCTGAACACATTATGTATACTTTAAATTATTGCTATAAAACCATGAAATTACTGCCTTGAAATTAATGGAGTTAAGGGTAACAGAATTGTGATTCAGTCAGTTCGTGTATCTTGGAGTGTGCCTTCCTTAGATGAGCTGTGTCATGCAGTTGCCGCGGAAGAACATTGAATATTGGACATCAGTAGCCAGGTATTACCTTTCCATACATGCATGTATTATATTGAAAATATCAGTAACACGGAGTTGAGTAAAAAACATACTCACGGAGAAATGAAGTAATATATTTTGTGTATGAATGAAAACGATTCACAGATCATAGTATGTTCGTCGTCAGTTAACTGTCCCAGGCATGATGACGAAAGTAATAGGATACAAGCTAGTCTTGAGGTATTTCCATTTAGTGGTCGTGACCAGGAGTAAACGGTAACGGAGTAGGGTATGAGCACAGGAGCTCGTTACCGTAGTTAATTGGTTAATTAGGTTGATTATAGGGGGAGGGGATCGAGGTAGGGAATCCATTTATTCCCTACATCGACCCCCCCTCCCCTATAATCAACCTAATTAATCAATAAGCTAACGAGCCCCTGTGCGTATGAAGTGCAGGGACAGCTGCTTTGTGCGACCCATACGGTACGATAAGTTAAGTGAATTACCAAAATGTATTGCCTCTTGGCAAATCAAGCCATTTATACGGAACAAAAATAAAACAAGAAAACTTATTTCCACTTCACATACTCGCAGATACCAGCACAAAATGAGTATGACCATGTGCTGTCTGTGTGTGTGTGTGTGTTTTGTCTTTTGTTTTATTGTGTGTATGTGGGGGCGGGGGAGGGGTGGGGGGGGGGCGGATGAGGTTACTATTAGCATGATTAGTGAGTCTATTTAGTGAGGGTAGGTGGTGGATAATTACCATGTATATAAATGCAGGCTTATTGTGTCCTGAACGTAGACTTGGAGTTAGTGAATAAATGTATAAAGAAATTGTAGCTAGACTGTAAATAATGAATACTGAAATTAAATGTTTCTATATAGACATTGACTTATAGTGTGTGTATACTCCAGGTTATTTATACAAAAACGTACTTTGAGTATGTGTGAAAACGTCTAATATATTCTCGCTTAAATAATTACATAAAATTATACATCAACTACATATAATACACAATTATGCAACTATACATTTTGGTATACTACCTTGTATAGTATCCAGGTATGTGCTGCTGTAATTTCTATGAAAAATTGTACATAATCTGACTGACGCTAGAGGTAAACATGTTTCTGTGACAAAAACAATATGTTGAAAAGAATGCAAACACATGTATAATATACATGTATGTTATATTAATCAACTATTTACACTACAACCGTTCAACACATCATTGTAAGTACATAGCATTGTATATTATTTTGTTCATAATCAATATATGCATGTATTTTTTTTTCAAGAAAATAAAGATTTGAAACATGAAAAAAAACAAAAAAACAAAAAACTTATTGATGCCACGGCAAAATTTAGTAGATTATAACAAGCTGATTACGTGTGCAACTGCTGAATGCAGGGTCATGATGCACCATTATGATAAAAAAAACCCGTCGATTTGTTGGTTTTCATTAAAGGTTTTATTAACGTAGTTCGCGCAATCTGAAAGTTGTGGTGTTAGCTGGAAGTTAAGTGCCTGTTAGAAAAATGCGCACATGAAGCGCATGTCGAACTAGGGCATTATATGGGACCCATCTTCAGGCCACTACTTCTTTATTCATTTGTGTGATTGTAAGTTAAGCCTAGATCGATCAATCCGATCCGTTTGTTGTACTGTTTCGAGTTTTCAGTAACTCGCAGTCCAATCTCACACATTTTGCTGCAGACGGCACAGATGGATAACTTGATCATGTACAATGATCGATTTGGTCTCTCAGCCAAAATAAAATAATAGTAATGAAATTTATTCGATGAATTAATCATAAAAGAAATAATATTAACGTGTAAATCACGAACGGGTGATACAATCTTGTCGGTTTACGACATGAAAGTAGTTTCCACTGTTATACGTTCAATTCCAAGATGACTGCTCCCATGATAACTGAATTCAGATATCCGCCGCCGGAAATAACATTTCTAACCAGGATAAACTAAATAATCTATTATTCACTATTCGAATGTTATAAGTTTCTGTGGCCTCTCCATATAATAATAAATGCATGCATGGACCAACAATGGGGAAAAATATTTGGTTATTTCCAAGAAAATAATATATAATTGTAACTGGACTTTCGCAATTCTTCGGTCTTGTAGTTCGAAATCGTGAGACATTGAATTGTCCTGAAACCTCCATCCATGACAATAAAATCCCATTTCTATCCCTTGATGCAATGCAGGCCCCCAACATCCATGACAATTAAATGGCTGATGGAGATTGTTATACAGTTCAATTAGCCTGTCTTCTCCCTCATGTAACATGATATCAACTTAATTGTCCCTGGACTACCACAGTCAGAAGAGCTTGCTTTGATTTGATGTATCGGGTTACATATAGGACTTCAAGCCTTGCGGCACATGTACTTTGCGTTGACAATCATAATTTAATTAGTTTCGTTTTACATAAGTGATGTTGGATTTCTGGATAAGTGATCACGTGTTATGCAGATGAATGAATACACATTTCATCACGTGATTGAGCGAGATATAATACGTCATCAGGGCTTGGGACCATTGGCCTCTAGTTGAATTTCAACCATGTGTTTAGACTTATTCTGTCTAGAATGATTATTATAAATGTTTTGTAGTTTGCTCGACCAGTCTAGAAGTTATAAGAGACTTAAAGAGAAAGCTATACCTTGAGAAGGTGCTTCAACTGAGTTCGAGTAAACCATTATTCCTTCCACAATTAATTGCATTTATTTGCTCGAATTCATACCAATATTATATACCAAATTATATAACAACTTGAATCAAAACTGTCTGAGGGGTGTCTAATATCCAGGGGTTTATGTGTCTCATGTCCTAAAGTGGTCATAGAGCGAATGCATGACTGCCTCGACAAAAGCTTCCTAAGTTGTTTCTAAAACTGCTCAGAGGCTAAGATTTACAATGAATCCGAGTATTTGTTTGATATTGTCAATTTTATTCTAATTATTTGGGCGTCGATTTCATCCAAATATTCCTAGTACTGATTACCGAGATACTGAACTTCCAATATCATAGTTGACTGCTAATATGATGGAGTTGACTGCTAATTGTATGGGGCATGGTTAGTAATAGTTTCGGAAATATGGTTACCCTTTCAAAAAGTATTAAGCGTTTCATTTCAGACATTAAAATGACTTTTTAATGAATATTATAAACCGTTATGACTGCTTGTTCGGTAATTAAATTTTCATAATCTGCGTACTGCATACAAAATAATGCTCTTGCGAACCTGTTACTATGGAAACCATATTTGTGGAGGAAATATTTTTCCCCAAAACAAACTTTTTTGCACACATCACGCTATCTATTATTGTTATATTCAAGGGATTAGACGTATAAATCTAGAAATATTCTAACATAAAATTATCTCATTAACTTAGATTGTTTTAGTGACATCAGCAAAGCCAAATTCAGTTCTTATAATTTTATTGTTCACTTTTTCATTTATGTGAGTTCAGATACATTGGAATACACGGCAACAGCTTATATCTGAGACTGAACGTTAATCCTCCTGTGGGTTTGCTTCATAATCATGCTGCTCAGATACAGCTGACGGATTACTAGGCAAAGTACCAACCACGAGAAAATATGGGTATGGTACATAACTAAACAGCTACAGATCATAATTCATTAATTATGTTAAATAAATGAACAATTGCATTATACATGTTATATGCAGAAGATCTCTGTTTGAAAACATGATACATCACATGTTACTACCTCCCAACTGAAACGACCGCTTGTTCTCGACATACATTATTACAAATACAGGGTCCACATGATGAGAACAATGCCACGAAGAAATGTACACCAGTGTAATATCACAGTGTATCAAACAGTAGATTGGTCGATCTCAGCATCATGCACCGACGACAAATGACCTGGTACGTTAAGGTGGACAAACCGCCCCAGATGAGGTACGATTGAATTTGAAAAATGAAAGTTCAAATATAATGATACGGGTGTCTCTATTAGCCTGAACTACGCTATTTTTTTGGACTCTCTTTGAAATATTAGGAGCATGAGTATCATGGTTTTTTAACAGTAGCTCTTCAAAGTTGTAGGTTTGTATAAAATTGACAGTTTTGGGTTGAAAAAGCCCAGTTTTCCTATCTCTAAACATATGAAGATTAACTATACATATATTCACACATAATAATGGTCTTTTGAATCGGTACTTGTGCAGCAAACGACGTTTTGGTTATCGTTTATCTTCATATAAAAAAAATAAAACTTTATGATTTTTTTCTTTTGGTCACATGGTGCTCAATTTCAAATACGATAACACAAGCAATGCTACCTGTAAGTGTTTGAGGTGGCCGAATGGATAGAGGCGCAAGAAAAAGGATCGAATGGTCTGTTGGTTCGAATCTCAAAATATACTCCCAAAATCTTTCAATAATTTGATGCATTTTTCGATTTCTTATCATGAAGAATTTATCATCAGTTTTAGAAAGAATGCCCCGAGATGGTCTACATCTCAAGATATAATATTCAGCAAATATTACGAAGTTTCCCTTCACGTTATAACTTTGTCTGGTTTATTAGAGATTTGATTCAGACAACAAAATCTGAACTTATCTGATCATCTTATTAGTCATATCAAAGCTCGTTCTCTGCGACGAATTCGTACATATCTATGTGTCCATTATGAAGAGTATTCATTGCTAGTTGGGGGAAATGGCGATATGAACAATGGTCTTGCCGTTATGTTCGTGCTGTGGCAAGCAGAAGAAAAAAGGCCAAATGAGAAAATTATCTGTTGACCAGTCTGAATGGTTAAACAGACAGAATGCAGCTTGTAGCGGATCCATTTGTAATCCGTTTCGACAACAGTTCTACCAGCAGAAAAGACGTGGCGCAGCTAGTGATCAGCCTAATCCCAGGATAGTAGCCCCATCCAATGAAACTGATCGTGCAACAGAGAACCCCGCCATAACACTGTCCAGCATGTCCTGTGCAAAGAGTCATTCTATGTGTGTTATTTGCCAAGCGAAGAGAGGACAACTGAAGGTAATGCCAGTTGTGGCGCGCCTAGATGTATTTCTGCGTCAAGGAGTTCTGGTTCCAGATAACTGTAGATGCTGTGCCAAACATCTTCGTGAGAAGTACCTCAAGCTCGGCGAGACATTAAACATCACAAGACTACCGGTCCACAAACATAGTACAAAGATGAATGCTGAAGAACTGGCGACCTTGCTGGAGAAGCTCCGGCTTCAAGTCGCCAAGAACTGGAAGAAAAGACTTGATTTCGAGAATGAGTCATTGTCTGAGGATGAAGTCTTCGGTCTGACAGGCATATCTATCATACAGTTAGATGACTTAGTCAAAATCACGATATCAATAAGGCCATCCAAGCTGCGATCACCACGAACAGCCATTGGCATATTTCTCATGCATCTCAGGACTGGATTGTCTCATAGGTATGTGGTATTTAATATTTACAATGATAATCCATAGTCGTCCGTTCTGTGAGAACAGCCCTCCTTGCAGATTTCGTCCCTCAAAACCTTGAGTTCGGCCCCGTGACAAGACAAGACATCATAGAAAAACATACAACCGACTTTGCCACTGACATGTTCAGCCATTGTGTGTCCGAGTCCGTCATCCTGATTCTCGACGGCACGTACATACACATCCAGAATAGCCAGAAGTATCATTTCCAGCGTCGCTGTTACAGCATGCAAAAGAAGAGATCGCTGGTGAAGGCTATGGTCATCACGGCTTATGATGGCTATATAGTTGGCGTGATTGGGCTATACGCATCCTATGGCCGGAACAACGACGCCAACGTCACCATACATATGATGAAATCCAATTCAGACAACATGATGGACTGGCTGGCCGAAGATTAATCTTAGAGGATTCCGGGATGCACTTTCGTTTCTCCATGAGTGTGGTTTCAACACCGAATCTCCCGAATTCCTGAGCCAGTTGGAGAAGCAGTTCAATACAAGATCTGCAAACAAGTCCAGGCTGGTTACAAAGGTCCGCTGGGCAGTGGAATCCGTCAATGGACGGTTGAAAAAAATGGAAATATTTTGACCATGTCATACCAAATATGGACATTCCTAATATCCAAAACCTCCGCATAGTCGCAGCTATCTGTAACAAATATCGCCCAGCAGTGAAAACTTCTGACCGAGAGATGCTGAAACGAGCAACTGAAGTCAATATAACCCACGAACGGTTACTTGGAGACAAAACCCTTCAGAGACCCTCAAACAAATGGAACTCCCTGGATGCTGGTGAAGCTGTACCAGATTTTCCTAAGTTAATTGAAGATGACCGTAGATTGCTAATTTTCGGAGTTTACCAATCGAAGCAAGCTCCATGCTATGTGGACCAGCATCTCTGCGGTGGGGGCACTGGAGATTATGGTGAACGAAGCGGCCGACGATATGATTCACGTCCGATTCAATCTCGCCATACGTCATCCAAGCAATACAACTTATGGGTGGAATATTCCAATCTGATCACTGGGTGGTATTGTGAGTGTAAAGTGGGTGCACGCACAGTTGGTTGTTGTGCGCATGTAGCCGCAGTGATTTGGTTTCTTAGCTATGCTCGCCACAACGCTTACCAGCTTCGTGTTGATAGATTCATCGCATCACTGAAAGATGCTGCTGCTGAAGTCACTGATGATGTCCCATCAACTGATTCGAACGGGGTCTAAGCTTATTGATGAAATAGACTCGTGGATGATTCTCGTACAGTAACGCATTAGCTATAACTGTGAGAACAGTGAGCTGGAAGCCACATTCATTGAGTAGTTTAAACATTGTTGGTTACCCTTAATCCCCATATTGTACATGACAGGTAATATTCCCAGTGTATTTATTGTACACTAAAACAAAAATGACCCGGTGAAAATGGGTTCCCATTGAAGACGGGACTCTGGGCCACACAAATGAGTGTGTGGCAAATAAAATCTGTTTATTTTATATTTCGTATTCGACTTGTCTTTTTATGCAATTAACACCACTGATACGAGGATACCCGGTAACAACATCAATTGAATTGAGAAAATGATGTAAACCCACGAGTGAAAAATACTTGGCCTTACAAACCTTGCTCGTAGTGGCAAATCAAAATCTATTCAATTCCACTGGAGTCACGTGATCCGTTGTGGATGGTCTGCTTGCCGGAGCCGTTTGTCCACCTTATCGTACGATGTTCTTTGTAGAAAAAAATCCATGACGCGGACTTCGAGTGTACGTCCACGGGAACCTAGAAATCATTGAGATATCGGTCCCGGGCGTTCGTATATTCGAGCAACCTCCCCACAGCGCATGCCCAGTTTCACAGGCTCACTGGTACATACTCCAAGTAAGAATCACGAGACAATGCATACAATAGCCAAGTCTGGGGACAACAATGTGTCTATAGACTTGAGCCTTTTCAGCGACACAAAGACTTGGACAATAGCTTCCTACATGAAGTATCTACCGGCTCACTTCACTTATACTCCTGCCAACAATAGCGGAAGATGACCTTTACGACGTTGCTATGACGTATAGGGGGAAACTGACAAACACACGGTTCAGTTTGAATCCCGCCGAACAACTCCTTCGGTTTGGCACATGGGCGAACTACTTTTCATATGCTCTGCACATATCAACAGGAAAAATAATCTCCAAATCATTCTTTCTAACGCTAGATCGACAAAAGTAATATTATGCAGAACTGAAAAGTAATCGAAATGTTCGGCAAACATCGATTTTACGATATATGATGTCACTTCCGGCGGTGTGCTATTCGGGCTATCCTGTCATAAAATCTGACTGGTGGCTGGGGTATTATTATGAGTCAGTGAGGTGGTTGATATTCGAGTCTGGAAACAAGCCAGGGTTCTACAAAGAGTACGGCTAATTCCAGATCCCGGGTATGCAACAGAATAAAAACTTCCCAAAAATACACAAACATTCCGAGGCATTAATCACTTCAGCCCTGCAGGAAGTCCCTTGTGGAATATCACAGGTAAAATCCTGCGAGATAATCGCCATGGAAATCTCAAGTTACCTCCATCATTACCATCTTGAGTACATTTGAAGACAATCGGAATGTTTTAACAGGGACAAATCAACATCAACGAATCTGTCAGCTTCCGACAAGTGGTTTGCAAAGTGAAACAATTGTATGTTTAAGATCTCCATTGTGTTCTAATGAACAAAACCGTCAAAGGATGAAAATTAATCGTAGCATGTCAGTGATCAGGATTACAAATCTCACAATGAATACTGAATATACATAGCTGTATAATACTGAATATACATAGCTGTATATCGATCGATCTAATTCAGTATTTCATTTCGATACTCATTTGTCAATTCCTTGCCATATTATTACTCTTTTTGTTGTCAATGTGAAATCATATTAGTGTTAAGTGCCGGATTTAAATCAACAAAATGCTTGTTAGTAAAAAGATGGGTTATGAGATCAAAAACATATATATATATGTATAAACAATTTCGAATATGATTGCATGTCCCCTTCAGCCTAATACAACCTACGTGCTCATGGGTAGTTATAAATACCACCTTAACCGAATGTTACTATCAAATTTATATACAAAACTTTTATAAATTATCGCGTTATCGATGGCGAGTACGTAATGAATATCAATGAAATATATAGCAGAAGTACTAATATATAGCAGAAGTACTAATATATAGCAGAAGTACTACAACGAATAAGTTATAAAAAATTTAACTCTCCATTAGCAATGCTTAATTGTTCAAGTAGGGTAGATCCGACAATAGCTAGGGGTGGGGTCATTTCTTCTATTGGCAACCGCCACACTGTCTGTACCTACACTGCTACTTTCTCCTTAGGACCGTCCTTATCTGACCGTCTCTCAGCATATAATCCCAGCAATTCCTTCAATGGCGATCCTATAAACCCCATAATACAGTCTGATAGCTTTTGAATTATAGCATTGCCCGGCAGTCTGCCATGTTAAGTGGATGGATTAGACTTTGAGGACGGCAATAATTCATTTTCAGTTGTATTTCGGAAGCGTTTTATTGTAAATTGTATTGCAGCTACCGATGCGCCGTTCTCAAAATTGTACCTTACGAGAAAATAACATGTTAACAAAGATCGGAGAGGAGAGGTATGATTTATGGGCGACTGCGAGCTCATAAAGCTGATACGACCCTCAATGAATGACAAAAACTGCGCTACATTTTGCCAGCACACACTGCAAATTGACTTTAATGTGTTGACAGAGCGCTAATATGTTCGTCGCGTATCTCGATCTCTAGAAACTCGGGTCTGATCCGGTCGTCGGTTGACAATCTGGTTTATACGGACTAGAAAGGAACACAGGTATTTGTTGCAAACTTTCAAATGAATTAAGTCGAGAAGTCTAAACAGTTTACTTCACACACGAGATATTTCTTAGTAAATCAAAGTTTCGAGTGTAGAGTCTACTAATTCGAGGATGGTTTACCAAATAGCTGTCATGGCTAATTAATTGACGTGGTTTCTCCGGAGGGTAATTGAGGCTATTCTATGGACACCGACAATTACTCTGTTATAAAGCCGCTAATCTTCAAGAGGCTAGAGGTTGTTCAGTCCTACCACTAATTACACCAATATGAACTGAACAATTAAGGCACCACCAGCCGTCCGTCTGCCTACCTGTATGATGTCGAACGTACGAATTAATTTTCATCTACTTCTTCTTACCATGTGTTCAATATGCTCCAGATTTCGAACAGAAAGTTGTAGTTGCAAACAAGAGGCATTGTTCATGAATAGACCTTACTATCACTGATGGTATTAGTAAAGGATAAATCCGCCATCTTTGAACTGCACAGGTGATATCTGAAAAACACCAAATAATCGTGCCTGGATTGAAAACAGCTGAAAAGACATAAATGAGTTGTGCTTTGATTTGTCGTGTCGGATTAAATTCAGGACCGGTAAATGTTTGCCGAATACAGTTAAGGATTGACTTTCACATTGTGCAGTTTCATCGACGAGCTGTGGAGCAAAGTTTACAATAATTGTGAACCACATAATTTGACAGTTCATACCCTGATGAAAATGCAAAATTCGGAAGTCAATCCTTATAATTCTACTCTCTTATCCTCAGTTAATATGTTTCTATTGTGGGAGAAAGAACTATTACAAAACGCATTGGGATTAAATCGTCCAGACAAAATCAATCGAGGTGAAATGGGATTTTCCGAAACTGAATCCACTTGCAGTACTGTAAATACAATAAAACATTGTTTTAAATTCACATAGTTTTAATTTGCTTGACATTGATGCTATGCCATATACTAATCTCCATTCTGGGTAGAAACGCCAGAAATATGTTATCCGGCAGATTGTTTCGCTTTGGCAAAGGGGGGTAACCATTATGTGACATCAGATTCGTGATACCCCATCCACATGGTTCGCACACTGATTAGAGTGAAGGACAATGATTAAGAAATCTCCGACTTACGGATAATTTATGTATCCTGGGATGTATTTTCTTTCTCGAGAGTGAAAATTGTCAGCCCTTGATCAAGTTAATGTGGGATTCTTTTTCCCATACAATTTAAATCATTACTTTAACCAGTATTTTAGTAAAATAAAACGACACTCTGAGAGAAACATTGCTGGAGCGCCTCGTGACTGTATTTTGTGTCGAGCGTCGTGATTGATCAGCCTGCATACACACAATACCGGATAACATGGTGCGCAGGGTCAAAGGTCTCTCCAAGTCAAGTGACCGGAACCGGAAGAAACGTCACAGAGGTCATCATGAGACCCGCCATCTTTGGTTAAGGATAGTTCCCATCGCCCAAAATCAGGTAGACTTGGCCGTGAAATCACGTGACTTTAGGCCATAAAATCACTTGACTTCATGAAATCACGTGACTGAAGTCTGACGAGTGCTCTTAAGCGTGATTACGTCTAATTAGGATGCAAATTTGCGCTAATTAGCGTTAAATCAGTATTACTGGTTACGGGTTAGGGTTAGGTTTAGGGTTTGGGGGTAAGGGTTAGGTTTGTGTTAGGTATATAAAAAAAATCCAACGGTTGCTTCCAGCTGCTTCCGTGGCTCGGGGGTAAGATGCCTGACTGTGGAGCAAAGAATGGCGGGTTCGATCCCCGTCGGTACCAGTTTCGTTATTTTCGGACAGGTTTTTTCTAGCTCGTAAATTGTTGGACGGGTAAATACCAACAAATAACAAAGAACAAGTAACAGGCCACTTGATTGTGGGCCATGGAAACTATCCTCGACCGCCATTTTTACGCGTCAACATTAAATACACGGGCGTCTACAGTAGTATAGAAAACTCTTTTACAGTCATATTGACCTCATTATTTGTTCCCCCGGGTAAAATTTGAGGTGTAAATTTGTCACGTGACGATCATGTGATCGTTGGGGAAAAACTACCTCCAACACGAGAGAGCTCCTTGACTCGATCGGGTGTGACTTTGGAGCGGGCAGAGTCGGAAAAAATATCTGAAACCATGAGAAGGAAGACTTATAGTAATAAACATAATCTATAGGTGTTGGACGATGTTATTAGGACGAGTCTAGCATCCGTGCGACTCGAGGGTCGAGCGTTTATTGTCCAGTATATCTCCGCAAAAAATAAACAAACAAAAAGGGGATTCCCCTTTGGCATCGATGGTGCTGCCCTCTAGAGGATGCATGTAAAATGTCTCCAGATATAAAAAACGGAATACGGACTTTACCCTGAGGTAGCTCCGGGTCACTATAGTTCCGGCAAAGGGTCCCTGGGCATGTATTCTTCCGCGGTGATGCGGTCTGGCGGTGATGCGGTCGCGGGAAAAAGCTTCCGCGAAGAAAAAGTAGTCCCCAGAATTCAAATACGCTGCATGGTCCGATTGGGTCGTATGAGGTATCAGTGTGAAGCATTTGTGAAGGCGCATCTGATGGGCTGGGTGTAGGGTTGAAATATTGTCATTCTGCGCATGCGCGGTAGACAAAGGGTATGGAAATAGACGTTTTGGGATCTAGGTGAGCCACTAATGAGCCGATGGAGTTGAGTGAGGTATCAATGTGAAGCACATGTGAGGGGGCATCCGATTGGACTAGTGTCTCGGCCGTTGTCAACATTCTGCGCATGCGCAGGCAGGGAATTGTTGGAAAAGGGTGTGGAAATAGACGTTTTAGGGTTTAGGTGAGCCCCTAATGATCCTATGGTGTCGTATGAGGTCTTATTTTGAAGCCTATGTGAGGGGGCATCCGACGGGGTTGATGTGGGGTAGGAATATCGTCATTCTGCGCATGCGCAATAGACAAAGGGTGTGAAAATAGACGTTTTGGGATCTAGGTGAGCCACTAATGAGACGATGGAGTTGAGTGAGGTCTTATTTTGAAGCTGTCGTGAGGGGGCATCCGCCTGGGCTAGTGTGTCGTTTGTTGTCAATAGTCTGCGCATGCGCAGTCTGGCCGTAGTATAGAAAGCAGGCATTTGGGAGGGTAGAGGGGTATGTGGCGGTGTGTTTGGGGTAGAGATGGACCGCTATGGGTCCGAATGGGTCGTGGAAGATGTCGAATGGAAAAGTACCATATAGCCCATATAGTCCCATACTGGCTATATGGGGGTATAGGTCCAACCTGGGAAATTCACACACGTTCATTGTGATATGGGTTGTTTGGATTTCTTTTTCTCGTCTCGTCATTTAGAGCACGATGGGAAGGATCCCCTTGTCCAATCAGAGGCCACCATTTGCATCTGTCGTATTCGTTCCTGTCCGTTAGATGTATTCTTGTCCAATCAGGAGTCTACATTTCAGAAAGTTCCATCTTCGGCCATGTTCGCTCTGAACCGTTTGTTCTAATCATCGTCGGGCAGGACAGGATACCGTTGAGGCAGCATATCCTCAGATAGTTGTTTGCGCATTCTGAGTATCTATCAGTGCATGGGTGAATACATTCATCCGATGGGAAGATCCCGTAATTTGGTCACGAAGAACGTAACATTGGTCACCCTCTCTACGACCCACTGGGTGTTGGGGCGCTGTTCATAGGCCCATCCCAAGGCATCCAATTGGTCCACTTGGTCCAGCACGGGCTGTAGCGACGCCCGGTTAATGATGGTAAACGGTTGGTCAAATACCCGGATGTTACTGCTTGGGTGAAAGTATCGGACTTGATCTGTCTCCTTATGCTGCAGCACATAACCAAACGCCAGATTTAATTTGAAGGACGTAGCTTGGTCATTGAAGATGGCTTCCATGTAGCTGCGTAGACGGGCGAGGTCGGTCAGTCGGAAATTGTAGATATCTTGAATAGGGCGATGACGGTGGAAACAGTGCCTGATCATGACCAATGGCGCCGATAGATGTCACTCACTGGATGGTCTTTGTGTAACAGATCGCTAGGAACATCCACTGCATCTTCCAGAAAATGTTCGATGTCGTCAGGCGTATGACTCGAAACCGTAACGCTGGGGTCCGGCTGGATACCCAGGCCCTCCTGGACTGTGGGTATAGGCGGGCTCTTCGTCATCGCATCACCAGTGGTGTTCGTCTCCCCGGGTTCATCTTCACTGGGTCTGACCTTCCGCGGTTCCTCTTTAGTGGAAAGTTGTCGACCAAACCGTAGCGACGGGGCATGAATCAAACGTTGGTGCTGTCTTAACCGACTGGGTCGTTTAAAGAGTCGACCACAATCGTTACATTGTACCGTCGCAGCCTCGTGGAGTGCCCTCTCATGGCGCAGTAAATTATCCTCCCGATTGAATGAACGTGCGCAGATTATACAAGTATACCGTGCATCGTTGTGGGTGGAGGCCTCGTTCCTTACGCGAAAACTGCTTCTGCCAAGTTGTGCAAGTGAACATCTTGGTGGTTGATAGAGTGTCTGATGAAACGGCCAGGCCGTTTCCCTTTTATAGCAAGCTAGCTGTTGATCTATTTTTAGTACACTCAGTTCAACTACCCCAAGTCGAGGACCGAGATGTACTGGTGTACGACTGAGCCGCATTGCGCGCGCGCGCGCGTGTGTGTGTGTATGTGTGGGCAGTGGGTTTTACATCCGGGACCTTGTCAACATCCGGGTTTCCCAGTGGGTTCTTCCATCCGGGTACTGTGGTTTTACATCCGGGTCTTCATCTTACATCCGGGTTTTTCCATGTTTACTGTCACGTGACCGGAACCGGAAGTTGTCACAAGACAGGTGGGACCCACTTGCGTCTGTGTGTATGTGTGTTTGTGTGCTTGCGTGCGTGTGTGTGTGCTTGCTTGTGCGTGTGTGTGTATGCATGTGTGTGTTTGCGTCTGTTTGTGTGTGTGTGCGTGCGTGTACGCGTGTGTGTGTGTGTGTGTGTGTGTGCGAGTGTGTGTGTATGTGTGTATGAGTGCGTGTGTGTGTATGCATGTGTGAGTGAGTGAGTGAGTGAGTGAATATGATTTAACGTCGCTTTCAACTATATTTCAGTCATATCACGACGTCTGTATGCGTCTGTGTGTATGTGTGTGTGTTGCCGTATGAAGGCGCACGCTCCTGTGGTGCACCCGCACCCTGGGGTGCCCTATGCCCATCTTGTGACGCCCCTCGCGCATGTGTGTTTGTGTGTATATGTGTGAGTGTGTGCTTGCCTGTGTGTGTCTAGGAGTGCGTGTGTGTGTGTGCGTGCATGTACGTGTGTGTTTATCCGTGTGTGTGTGTATGCGTGTGTATGCTGGTTTGTGCGTGTGTGTATGCATGTCTGTGTTTGCTTCTGTGTTTGTGTGTGTGTGCGTGTGTGTGTGTGTGCGTGTGTGCTTGCGTGTACGCGTGTGTGTGCGTGTGAGTATGAGTGTGCGTGTTTGTGTGCATGTGTTTTTGTGTGTATGCAGGTGTGTGTATGCGTCTGTGTGTGCGTTTGTGTGGGTGTGCATGTGTGCTTGCGTGGGCTTGTATGCGTGTGTGTGTATGCGTGTGTGTGCGCGGGTGTATGCTTGCGTGTACGCGTGTGTGTGTATGCGTCTGTGTGTATGCGTCTGTGTGTGCATGCGTGTGTGTGTGTAGGTGTGTGTGTGTGCGCGTGTGTGCCTGTGCGTGCATGTGCGTGTATGTGTGTGTATGCGTCTGGGTGCGTGTGTGTGTGTGTGCTTGCGTGTGTGTAGGCGTGTGTGCGTGCGTGCGTGCATGTGCGTGTGTATGTGTGTGTGTGTATGCCTCTATGTGTGTATGTGGGTGTGCTTGCGAGTGTGTTTACGCGTGTGTGTATGCGTGTGTGTGTGCCTGTGTATGAGTATGTGTATGTGTGTATGTGTCTGTGTATATATGTGTATGCGTGTGTGTGTGCGTGTGTGTGTGTATGCATGTGTGTGTATACGTCTGTGTGTAGGTGTGTGTGTGTGTCGCCGTGCGCCATGATACAGACAGATGAGAGGAAGAAAGATCTACACGTTCACAAGTATTCCTATAGTCCGGAAGTAACCTTTGACCCCTGCGCTGCTCGGAAGTGACGTCATCGTCCGCAGGCACACACACACACACACACACATACCTGGTGCACCCTGTACCCTATGACGTTCATGGACCAATACAAAACCCTCTCTACCCAAGCGCGCGCAAACAATACCGGATAAAAATTGCGCGCAGGGGTCAAAGGTCAGTTCCGGTCAAGTCGCGTGGTGGTGGTGGTGCTGCTGGGGTAGAGAGGGTTTTGTATTGGTCCATGATCGTCATAAGGCACAGGGTGCACCAGGTATGTGTGTGTTTGAGCGCGCCTGCGTACGATGACGTCACTTCCGAGCAGCGCAGGGGTCAAAGGTTAATTCCGGACTATAGAAACACCTGTGAACGTGTAGATCTTTCTTCCTCTCATCTGTCTGTATCATGGCACACGGCGACACACACACACACCTACACGCAGACGTATACACACACATGCATACACACACACACGCACACACACACGCACACACACCCACACACGCATACACACACATGCACACACACACATGCATACACACACGCACACACACACACACGCATACACAGGCGCATATACACACGCACGCATACACACACGCATACACCAGAGCACACACACGCACGCAAGCACAGACACACATTCTCACAGACGCATAAACACATACACGCACATGCACGCACACGCACAAACACACACACACATGTACACTGATACGCAATCACACACAGACACATACACGCAGACGCAAGTAGGTCCCACCTGTCTTGTGACAACTTCTGGTTCCGGTCACGTGACAGTAAACATGGAAAAACCCGGATGTAAGATGAAGACCCGGATGTAATACCACAGTACCCGGATGGAAGAACCCACTGGGAAACCCGGATGTTGACAAGGTCCCGGATGTAAAACCCACTGCCCACACATACACACACACACGCGCGCGCGCGCAATGCGGCTCAGTCGTCCACCAGTACATTTCGGTCCTCGACTTGGGGTAGTTGAACTGAGTGTGCTAAAAATAGATCAACAGCTAGCTTGCTATAAAAGGGAAAGGGCCTGGCCGTTTCATCAGACACTCTGTCAACCACCAAGATGTTCACTTGCACAACTTGCCAGAAGCAATTTTCTCGTATAGAAAGTTTACGACGCCACGAGGCCTCCACCCACAACGATGCACGGTATACTTGTATAATCTGCGCACGGTCATTCAATCGGGAGGATAATTTACTGCGCCATGAGAGGGCACTCCACGAGGGTGCGACGGTACAATGTAACGATTGTGGTCGACTCTTCACACGACCCAGTCGGTTAAGACAGCACCAACGTGTGATTCATGCCCCGTCTCTACGGTTTGGTCGACAACTTTACACTAAAGAGGAGCCGCGGAAGGTCAGACCCAGTGAAGATGAACCCGGGGAGACGAACGCCACTGGTGATGCGATGACGAAGAGCCCGCCTATACCCACAGTCCAGGAGGGCCTGGATATCCAGCAGGACCCCAGCGTTACGGTTTCGAGTCATACGCCTGACGACATCGAACATTTTCTGGAAGATGCAGTGGATGTTCCTAGCGATCTGTTACACAAAGGCCATCCAGTGAGTGACATCTATCGGCGCCATTGGTCCATGATCAGGCACTGTTTCCACCGTCATCGCCCTATTCAAGATATCTACAATTTCCGACTGACCGACCTCGCCCGTCTACGCAGCTACATGGAAGCCATCTTCAATGACCAAGCTACGTCCTTCAAATTAAATCTGGCGTTTGATTATGTGCTGCAGCATAAGGAGACAGATCAAGCCCGATACTTTTACCCAAGCAGTAACATCCGGGTATTTGACCAATCGTTTACCATCATTAACCGGGCGTCGCTACAGCCCGTGCTGGACCAGGTGAGTAGTATATAAAGGTGATTTAAAGTCAGGTTTTACCGGGGGAGATAACTCTTGGGGAGATGACGGGGAGGTCCGCCAGGGGGCGCCACCAGCTCAAGAGACCAAAAACTACCTCCAGCACAGAATAGTTCCAATCTAGGGGGAGGTAACTCTGGGTGACTATAGTTCCGGCAAAGGGCCCCTGGGCATATATTCTTCTGCGGTGATGCGGTCTGGCGATGATGCGGTCGCGGGAAAAAGCTTCCGCGGAGAAAAAGTAGTCCCCAGACTTCAAATACGCTGCATGGTCCGATTGGGTCGAGTGAGGTATCAAAGTGAAGCATTCATGAAATTTTTGGAAAAAGTCACCGAGGTCTGTATATAGGCCTATAGGCTGGCTGTGAGGGGTATAGGTCCAACCTGGGAAATTCACACACGTTCATTGTGATATGCGTTGTTTGGTCTTGTTTTTCACGTCTCGTCATTTAGAACACGATGGGAAGGGTCCCGGAGCGAAACGGTGAAATTTTTGGAAAAGTACCATATAGCCCATATAGCTCCATACTGGCTATGGGGATATAGGTTCAACCTGGAAATTCACACACGTTCATTGTGATATGGGTTGAGGGGTCTTGTTTTTCTCGTCTCGTCATTTAGAACACGATGGGGAAGGGTCCCGGAGCGAAACGGTGAAATTTGTGGAAAAAGTTCACCGAGGTCTGTGTATAGCCATATAGGCTGGCTATGGGAGGGATAGGTCCATCCTGGGAAATTCACACACGTTCATTGTGATATGGGTTATTTGGTCTTGTTTTTCACGTCTCGTCATTTAGAACACGATCGGAAGGGTCCCGGAGCGAAACGGTGAAATTTTTGGAAAAGTACCATATAGCCCATATAGTCCTATACTGGCTATATGGGGGTATAACCTGGGAAATTCACACACGTTCATTGTGATATGGGTTGTTTGGTCTTGTGTTTTACCTCTCGTCATTTAGAACACGATAGGAAGGGTCCTGGAGCGAAACGAGTGAGGTATCAAAGTGAAGCATTCATGAAATTTTTGGAAAAAGTCACCGAGGTCTGTATATAGGCCTATAGGCTGGCTGTGAGGGGTATAGGTCCAACCTGGGAAATTCACACACGTTCATTGTGATATGGGTTGTTTGGTCTTGTTTTTCTCGTCTCGTCATTTAGAACACGATGGGAAGGGTCCCGGAGCGAAACGGTGAAATTTTTGGAAAAAGTTCACCGAGGTCTGTATATAGCCCATAGGCTGGCTATGGGAGGGATAGGTCCATCCTGGGAAATTCACACACGTTCATTGTGATATGGGTTGTTTGGTCTTGTTTTTCACGTCTCGTCATTTAGAACACGATGGGAAGGGTCCCGGAGCGAAACGGTGAAATTTTTGGAAAAGTACCATATAGCCCATATAGCTCCATACTGGCTATGGGGATATAGGTTCAACCTGGGAAATTCACACACGTTCATTGTGATATGGGTTGTGGGGTCTTGTTTTTCTCGTCTCGTCATTTAGAACACGATGGGGAAGGGTCCCGGAGCGAAACGGTGAAATTTGTGGAAAAAGTTCACCGAGGTTTGTGTATAGGCATATAGGCTGGCTATGGGAGGGATAGGTCCATCCTGGGAAATTCACACACGTTCATTGTGATATGGGTTATTTGGTCTTGTTTTTCACGTCTCGTCATTTAGAACACGATCGGAAGGGTCCCGGAGCGAAACGGTGAAATTTTTGGAAAAGTACCATATAGCCCATATAGTCCTATACTGGCTATATGGGGGTATAACCTGGGAAATTCACACACGTTCATTGTGATATGGGTTGTTTGGTCTTGTGTTTTACCTCTCGTCATTTAGAACACGATAGGAAGGGTCCTGGAGCGAAACGGTGAAATTTTTGGAAAAGTACCATACAGCCCATATAGTCCCATACTGGCTACATGGGAGGTATAGGTCCAACCTGCGAAATTCACACACGTTCATTGTGATATGGGTTGTTTGGTCTTGTTTTTCTCGTCTCCTCATTTAGAACACGATGGGAGGGTCCCGGAGGTAAGCGGTGAAATTTTTGGAAAAAGTCACGGAGGTCTATGGGGTATAGGTCCATACCGGGTGGACGTTTTGGGGTCTAGGTGAGTCCCTAATGGTCCTATGGTGTCGTATGAGGTCTTATTTTGAAGCTCTCGTGGAGGAACATCCGACTAGACTAATGGTTCGCCCGTGTTCAATAGTCTGCGCATGCGCAGTTTGGCCGTAGTATTAAAAACAGGCATTTTGGGGGGTATGTGGGGTGTGTTTGGGGTAGAGATGGACCACTATGGGTCCAAATGGGTCGTGGGAGGTGTCAAAGTGAAGCTTGTGTGGGGTAGAGTCAGAATGGCGTGTTTTTAAATGCAAGTCGCGTCAATCTGCGCATGCGCAGTTGGTTGTAGTAAGTAAAGTGGCCATTTTGGGGGTACATGGAGGTGTGTTTGGGGTAGAGAGGGACCATCCTTGGTCCGAATGCGTCCTGGAAGGTGTCATTTTGTAGCTCTCGGGGTGTACATCTCCATTAAAGGATGTTCGCTTCATCTGTGACGTCATCGGTGACGTCATCAGTACGAATAGTAGCGAAAGTGGGCATTTTAGGGAAGTGCAGGAAGGTATTTGGGGTAGAGAGGGACCATCCTTGGTCCGATTGTGTCGTGGGAGGTGTCATTTTGTAGCTCTCGGGGTGTAGGCCCCGATTTGAGGGATGTTCGCGTCATCTGTGACGTCATCGGTGATTTATCAGTAGGAGTAGTAGCGAAAGTGGACATTTTGGGGAAGTGAAGGAAGGTATTTGGTGTAGAGATGGACCACTATTGGTCCGAATGGACCGCGTGGGGTGTCATGTTGTAGCTCTCGGGGTGTAATCCCGATTTGAGGGATGTTCACGTCATCTGTGGCGTCATTGGTGACGTCATCAGTACGAGTAGTAGCGAAAGTGGGCATTTTAGGAAAGTGCAGGAAGGTATTTGGGGTAGAGAGGGACCATCCTTGGTCCGATTGTGTCGTGGGAGGTGTCATCTTGTAGCTTTCATGGTGTACATCCCCATTTTAGGGATGTTCGCGTCATCTGTGACGTCATTGGTGACGTCATCAGTACGAGTAGTAACGAAAGTGGGCATTTTGGGGCGGTGAAGAAAGGGATGTGAGGTAGGGATGGACCATCCTTGGTCCGAATGCGTCGTGTGGGTGTCATCTTGTAGCTCTCGGGATGTAGACCACGATTTGAGAGATGTCCACAGCATCTGTGACGTGATCGGTGACGTCATCAGTACGAGTAGTAGCGAAAGTGGGCATTTTAGGGGAGTGAAGGAAGGATTAGTAGTTTAAAAGCGCATTTCGAGCCCTTTTGACCTAGCGGCACAAGGCGCAATGAGAGTATGCGCGCGTGTGTGTGCGTGTGTGTGTGTACGTGTGTATGTGTGTGTATGTGTCTGTGTATGTGTGTGTGTATGTGGATGTATGTGTCTGTGTGTATACGTCTGTGTGTGTGTGTGTGTGCTTGCGTGTGTTTACGCGTGTGTGTGGGCTTGCGTGTGTGTGTACGCGTGCGCGTGTATGCGTGTATGTGTATGTGCGTGTATGTGTGAGTGTATGTATGTGTGTGTGTGTGCGTGTGTGTATGCGTCTGTGTGTGCTTGCGAGAGTGTGTATGCGTGTGTGTATTCGTGGGTGTGTGTATCTGTATGCTTGCATGTATGTACGCGTGTGCGTGTATGCGTCTGTGTGTGTATGTGTGTGCGTGTGCGTGCATTTGCGTGTGTGTGTGTGTATGCGTGTATGTGTGTATGCCTGATGTGGCGGTGATTACGAGCTTGGTAGGATTCTAGATTAACCTGGGAAGGATGGGCAGTTCCATTTGGACCAATCAGCGGTCGAGAAAAAGAACCAATCTGCGGTCGATAATCAGCCAATCGATAAGCACCGGCTTTTTTCATGCCTCGGGGACTTGGGGTCCCCACGGTAGGCTTTCGACGCGGTCCGCGCGTGCATCCGGGGACTTCACGTCCGCGCGTCCATCCGGGTACTTCACCTTACGCGTGTCTATATACTTGTGTATGCGTGTGTATGTGTGTGTGTGTATGTGTGTGTGTATGTGTGTGTGTGTATGTGTGTGGGTGTGCGCGTATGTGCGTGCGTGTGTGTATGTATGTGTGTGTATGCGTCTGTGTGCGGGTGTGCTTGCGTGTGTGTAGGCGTGTGCGTGTGCGTGCATGTGCGTGTGTATGTGTGTGTATCCCTCTGTGTGTGTATGTGTGTGTGCTTGCGAGTGTGTTTACGCGTGTGTGTGTGTGTATGAGTCTATGTGCATGTGTGTATGCGTCTCTGTGTATGTGTGTATGTGTGTGTGCTTGTGTGTATGCCTGTGTATGCGTGTGTGTATGATATATGTACAGACACCGCTACCAACACCACCACTACACACTACCACACACACACACACACACACACACACACACACCACCACCACCACATTCCACCACCACCACCACCACCACCGCCACCACCGGGCGTTGACGGGCGTCAACGCCCGGTGGTGGTGGTGGGAGCTCCCGTGTGGCAGAGCTCTTGGATCGGAGCTCTTGGAGCTCAAATCCTGTGGAGCTCAGAGCTCGGAAGTGACATTTGCATATGACCTCTGTGAGGTCACTTCCGCTTCCGTTGACGAGACCGGAACTGACCTGACCCCTGCGCGCAATTTTTATCCGGTATTGTTAGCGCGCGCAGGGGTCAAAGGTCAGTTCCCGTCACGTGAACGGAAGCGGAAGTGACCTCACAGAGGTCATATGCAAATGTCACTTCCGAGCTCTGAGCTCCACAGGCTTTGAGCTCCAAGAGCTCCGATCCAAGAGCTCTGCCACACGGGAGCTCCCACCACCACCACCGGGCGTTGACGCCCGTCAACGCCCGGTGGTGGCGGTGGTGGTGGTGGTGGTGATGGTGGAATGTGGTGGTGGTGGTGGTGTGTGTGTGTGTGTGTGTGTGGTGGTAGTGTGTGGTGGTGGTGTTGGTGGTGGTGTCTGTACATATATCATACACACACGCATACACAGGCATACACACACGCACACACACATACACACATACACAGAGACGCATACACACATACACATAGACTCATACACACACACACACGCGTAAACACACTCGCAAGCACACACACATACACACACAGAGGGATACACACACATACATACACCTACACACACACGCATGCACACACACAGACACATACACACAGACGCAGACACACAGGTACAGACACGCACACGCATACACGCACATGCACGCACATGCACACACATACACACACGCAAGCACCCACACACGCACACAGACGCATACACACACATACATACACCTACACACACACGCATGCACACACAGACACATACACACAGACGCAGACACACAGGTACAGACACACACACGCATACACGCACATGCACGCACACGCACACGCACACACATACACACACAGACGCATACACGCACACGCGTACAAACATGCAAGCATACAGATACACACACGCACGAATAAACACACGCATACATACTCTCGCAAGCACACACAGACGCATACGCACACGCACACACACACACACATACATACACACACATATACACGCACATACACATACACGCATACACGCGCACGCGTACACACACACGCAAGCCCACACACACGCGTAAACACACGCAAGCACACACACACACACAGATGTATACACACAGACAAATACATCCACATACACACACACATACACAGACGCATACACACTCCTACACACGTACACACACACACGCACGCACACACAGATGCATAAACACAGACGCACACATGCACACACACAATATGACAGACTATTCACATGCAGGACATGAGATCTTCTGACCTGGGCCTGATAGAAGGCCGGGATGGTGGAACATTCTTGAACATCCTAGGGTACAGGGTGGACCACAGGAGCGTGCGACTGCATACGGAGACACACATACACACACAAAGACGCATACACACACATGCATACACACACACGCACACACACACGCACGCATGCACACACACGCACACATACAGACGCACACGAATACACACACGCACATTCACGCACACACACACCCACACGGGTACACACACACACACACACACACACACACACACACACGAAAGCACACTCACACGCGTACACGCAACCATACACACACACACGCACATACACATACACACGCACACATACGCGCGCATACTCTCATTGCGCCTCGTGCCGGTAGGTCAAAAGGGCTCGAAATGCGCTTTTAAACTACTAATCCTTCCTTCACTCCCTAAAATGCCCACTTTCGCTACTACTCGTACTGATGACGTCACCGATGACGTCACAGATGCTGTGGACATCTCTCAAATCGTGGTCTACATCCCGAGAGCTACAAGATGACACCCACACGACGCATTCGGACCAAGGATGGTCCATCCCTACCTCACATCCCTTTCTTCACCGCCCCAAAATGGCCACTTTCGCTGTTACTCTTACTGATGACGTCACCAATGACGTCACAGATGACGCGAACATCCCTAAAATGGGGAGGTACACCATGAAAGCTACAAGATGACGCCTCCCACGACACAATCGGACCAAGGATGGTCCCTCTCTACCCCAAATACCTTCCTGCACTTTCCTAAAATGCCCACTTTCGCTACTACTCGTACTGATGACGTCACCAATGACGCCACAGATGACGTGAACATCCCTCAAATCGGGATTACACCCCGAGAGCTACAACATGACACCCCACGCGGTCCATTCGGACCAATAGTGGTCCATCTCTACACCAAATACCTTCCTTCACTTCCCCAAAATGTCCACTTTCGCTACTACTCCTACTGATGACGTCCCCGATGACGTCACAGTTGACGCGAACATCCATCAAATCGGGGTCTACACCCCGAGAGCTACAAAATGACACCTCCCACGACACAATCGGACCAAGGATGGTCCCTCTCTACCCCAAATACCTTCCTGCACTTCCCTAAAATGCCCACTTTCGCTACTATTCGTACTGATGACGTCACCGATGACGTCACAGATGAAGCGAACATCCCTAAAATGGAGATGTACACCCCGAGAGCTACAAAATGACACCTCCCAGGACGCATTCGGACCAAGGATGGTCCCTCTCTACCCCAAACACACCTCCATGCACCCCCAAAATGGCCACTTTACTTACTACAACCAACTGCGCATGCGCAGATTGACGCGACTTGCATTTAAAAACACGCCATTCTGACTCTACCCCACACAGGCTTCACTTTGACACCTCCCACGACCCATTTGGACCCATAATGGTCAATCTCTACCCCAAACACACCCCCACATACCCCCCAAAATGCCTGCTTTTTATGCTACGGCCAAACTGCGCATGCGCAGACTATTGAACACGGACGAACCATTAGTCTAGTCGGATGTTCCTCCACGAGAGCTTCAAAATAAGACCTCATACGACACCATAGGACCATTAGGGACTCACCTAGACCCCAAAACGTCCACCCGGTATGGACCTATACCCCATAGCCATGCAGTATAGGCCTATGGGCCTACCCAGACCTCCGTGACTTTTTCCAAAAATTTCACCGCTTACCTCCGGGACCCTCCCATCGTGTTCTAAATGAGGAGACGAGAAAAACAAGACCTAACAACCCATATCACAATGAACGTGTGTGAATTTCCCAGGTTGGACCTATACCTCCCATATAGCCAGTATGGGACTATATGGGCTGTATGGTACTTTTCCAAAAATTTCACCGTTTCACTCCAGGACCCTTCCCATCGTGTTCTAAATGACGAGACGTAAAAAACAAGACCAAACAACCCATATCACAATGAACGTGTGTGAATTTCCCATATAGCCAGTATAGGACTATATGGGCTATATGGTACTTTTCCAAAAATTTCACCGTTTCGCTCCGAGACCCTTCCCATCGTGTTCTAAATGACGAGACGTGAAAAACAAGACCAAACAACCCATATCACAATGAACGTGTGTGAATTTCCCAGGATGGACCTATACCTCCCATAGCCAGCCTATATGCCTATACACAGACCTCGGTGAACTTTTTCCAAAAATTTCACCGTTTCGCTCCGGAACCCTTCCCATCGTGTTCTAAATGACGAGACGAGAAAAACAAGACCCCACAACCCATATCACAATGAACGTGTGTGAATTTCCCAGGTTGAACCTATATCCCCATAGCCAGTATGGAGCTATATGGGCTATATGGTACTTTTCCAAAAATTTCACCGTTTCACTCCGGGACCCTCCCCATCGTGTTCTAAATGACGAGACGTGAAAAACAAGACCAAACAACGCATATCACAATGAACGTGTGTGAATTTCCCAGGTTGGACCTATTCCCCTCACAGCCAGCCTATAGGCCTATATACAGACCTCGGTGACTTTTTCCAAAAATTTCACCGCTTCGCTCCGGGACCCCTCCCATCGTGTTCTAATTGACGAGACGAGAAAAACAAGACCCCACAACCCACACATGCATACACACACACGCACACACACACGCACGCATACACACACACGCACACATACAGACGCACACGAATACACACACGCACATGCACGCACACACACACACACACCCACACGCGTACACACACACACACACACACACACACACGAAAGCACACTCACACGCGTACACGCAAGCATACACACACACACGCACATACACACACACACACACACATACGCGCGCATACTCTCATTGCGCCTTGTGCCGCTAGGTCAAAAAGGCTCGAAATGCGCTTTTAAACTACTAATCCTTCCTTCACTCCCTAAAATGCCCACTTTCGCTACTACTCGTACTGATGACGTCACCGATGACGTCACAGATGCTGTGGACATCTCTCAAATCGTGGTCTACAGCCCGAGAGCTACAAGATGACACCCACACGACGCATTCGGACCAAGGATGGTCCATCCCTACCTCACATCCCTTTCTTCACCGCCCCAAAATGCCCACTTTCGCTACTACTCGTACTGATGACGTCACCAATGACGCCACAGATGACGCGAACATGACGCTACAAGATGACACCTCCCACGACACAATCGGACCAAGGACGGTCCCTCTCTACCCCAAATACCTTCCTGCACTTTCCTAAAATGCCCACTTTCGCTACTACTCGTACTGATGACGTCACCAATGACGCCACAGATGACGTGAACATCCTCGCCCAAGCCCACACCCTGAGAGCTGCCAAAATGACACCTCCCACGACAATCGGACCAAGGATGGTCCCTTTCTCTACCCCAAATACCTTCCTGCACTTCCCTAAAATGCCCACTTTCGCTACTATTCGTACTGATGACGTCACCGATGACGTCACAGATGAAGCGAACATCCCTAAAATGGAGATGTACACCCCGAGAGCTACAAAATGACACCTCCCAGGACGCATTCGGACCAAGGATGGTCCCTCTCTACCCCAAATACAACTCCATGCACCCCCAAAATGGCCACTTTACTTACTACAACCAACTGCGCATGCGCAGATTGACGCGACTTGCATTTAAAAATACGCCATTCTGACTCTACCCCACACAAGCTTCACTTTGACACCTCCCACGACCCATTTGGACCCATAATGGTCAATCTCTACCCCAAACACACCCCACATACCCCCCAAAATGCCTGCTTTTTATACTACGGCCAAACTGCGCATGCGCAGACTATTGAACACGGACGAGCCATTAGTCTAGTCGGATGTTCCTCCACGAGAGCTTCAAAATAAGACCTCATACGACACCATAGGACCATTAGGGATTCACCTAGACCCCAAAACGTCCACCCGGTATGGACCTATACCCCATAGCCATGCAGTATAGGCCTATGGGCCTACCCAGACCTCCGTTACTTTTTCCAAAAATTTCACCGCTTACCTCCGGGACCCTCCCATCGTGTTCTAAATGAGGAGACGAGAAAAACAAGACCTAACAACCCATATCACAATGAACGTGTGTGAATTTCCCAGGTTGGACCTATACCTCCCATATAGCCAGTATGGGACTATATGGGCTGTATGGTACTTTTCCAAAAATTTCACCGTTTCGCTCCAGGACCCTTCCCATCGTGTTCTAAATGACGAGACGTAAAAAACAAGACCAAACAACCCATATCACAATGAACGTGTGTGAATTTCCCAGGATGGACCTATCCCTCCCATAGCCAGCCTATATACCTATACACAGACCTCAGTGAACTTTTTCCAAAAATTTCACCGTTTCGCTCCGGGACCCTTCCCATCGTGTTCTAAATGACGAGACGAGAAAAACAAGACCCCACAACCCATATCACAATGAACGTGTGTGAATTTCCCAGGTTGAACCTATATCCCCATAGCCAGTATGGAGCTATGTGGGCTATATGGTACTTTTCCAAAAATTTCACCGTTTCGCTCCGGGACCCTTCCCATCGTGTTCTAAATGACGAGACGTGAAAAACAAGATCAAACAACCCATATCACAATGAACGTGTGTGAATTTCCCAGGTTGAACCTATACCCCCATATAGCCAGTATGGAGCTATATGGGCTATATGGGCTATATGGTACTTTTCCAAAAATTTCACCGTTTCGCTCCGGGACCCTTCCCATCGTGTTCTAAATGACGAGACGTGAAAAACAAGACCAAACAACCCATATCACAATGAACGTGTGTGAATTTCCCAGGATGGACCTATCCCTCCCACAGCCAGCCTATATGCCTATACACAGACCTCGGTGAACTTTTTCCAAAAATTTCACCGTTTCGCTCCGGGACCCTTCCCATCGTGTTCTAAATGACGAGACGAGAAAAACAAGACCCCACAACCCACACATGCATACACACACACGCACACACACACGCACGCGCACATGCACGCACACACACACACACCCACACGCGTACACACACACACACACACACACACACGAAAGCACACTCACACGCGCACACGCAAGCATACACACACACACGCACATACACACACACACACACACATACGCGCGCATACTCTCATTGCGCCTTGTGCCGCTAGGTCAAAAGGGCTCGAAATGCGCTTTTAAACTACTAATCCTTCCTTCACTCCCTAAAATGCCCACTTTCGCTACTACTCGTACTGATGACGTCACCGATGACGTCACAGATGCTGTGGACATCTCTCAAATCGTGGTCTACAGCCCGAGAGCTACAAGATGACACCCACACGACGCATTCGGACCAAGGATGGTCCATCCCTACCTCACATCCCTTTCTTCACCGCCCCAAAATGGCCACTTTCGCTACTACTCGTACTGATGACGTCACCAATGACGCCACAGATGACGTGAACATCCCTCAAATCGGGATTACACCCCGAGAGCTACAACATGACACCCCACGCGGTCCATTCGGACCAATAGTGGTCCATCTCTACACCAAATACCTCCTTCACTTCCCCAAAATGTCCACTTTCGCTACTACTCCTACTGATGACGTCACCGGTGACGTCACATATGACGCGAACATCCCTCAAATCGGGGTCTACACCCCGAGAGCTACAAAATGACACCTCCCACGACACAATCGGACCAAGGATGGTCCCTCTCTACCCCAAATACCTTCCTGCACTTCCCTAAAATGCCCACTTTCGCTACTATTCGTACTGATGACGTCACCGATGACGTCACAGATGAAGCGAACATCCCTAAAATGGAGATGTACACCCCGAGAGCTACAAAATGACACCTCCCAGGACGCATTCGGACCAAGGATGGTCCCTCTCTACCCCAAATACAACTCCATGCACCCCCAAAATGGCCACTTTACTTACTACAACCAACTGCGCATGCGCAGATTGACGCGACTTGCATTTAAAAATACGCCATTCTGACTCTACCCCACACAAGCTTCACTTTGACACCTCCCACGACCCATTTGGACCCATAATGGTCAATCTCTACCCCAAACACACCCCACATACCCCCCAAAATGCCTGCTTTTTATACTACGGCCAAACTGCGCATGCGCAGACTATTGAACACGGACGAGCCATTAGTCTAGTCGGATGTTCCTCCACGAGAGCTTCAAAATAAGACCTCATACGACACCATAGGACCATTAGGGATTCACCTAGACCCCAAAACGTCCACCCGGTATGGACCTATACCCCATAGCCATGCAGTATAGGCCTATGGGCCTACCCAGACCTCCGTTACTTTTTCCAAAAATTTCACCGCTTACCTCCGGGACCCTCCCATCGTGTTCTAAATGAGGAGACGAGAAAAACAAGACCTAACAACCCATATCACAATGAACGTGTGTGAATTTCCCAGGTTGGACCTATACCTCCCATATAGCCAGTATGGGACTATATGGGCTGTATGGTACTTTTCCAAAAATTTCACCGTTTCGCTCCAGGACCCTTCCCATCGTGTTCTAAATGACGAGACGTAAAAAACAAGACCAAACAACCCATATCACAATGAACGTGTGTGAATTTCCCAGGATGGACCTATCCCTCCCATAGCCAGCCTATATACCTATACACAGACCTCAGTGAACTTTTTCCAAAAATTTCACCGTTTCGCTCCGGGACCCTTCCCATCGTGTTCTAAATGACGAGACGAGAAAAACAAGACCCCACAACCCATATCACAATGAACGTGTGTGAATTTCCCAGGTTGAACCTATATCCCCATAGCCAGTATGGAGCTATATGGGCTATATGGTACTTTTCCAAAAATTTCACCGTTTCACTCCGGGACCCTCCCCATCGTGTTCTAAATGACGAGACGTGAAAAACAAGATCAAACAACCCATATCACAATGAACGTGTGTGAATTTCCCAGGTTGGACCTATACCCCTCACAGCCAGCCTATAGGCCTATATACAGACCTCGGTGACTTTTCCAAAAATTTCACCGCTTCGCTCCGGGACCCCTCCCATCGTGTTTTTCTTGGTGAGACGAGAAAAACAAGACCCCACAACCCATAGTAAAGCCCACGAAAAAAAATGACCATCCCCATACCCCATACAGACATTTTCCCTTATATTGTATAATACAGACCCCTATTGTAGGTGTAAAGTCCGAGTTCCGCTTTTTATATTTTCGGAAAACAATCTTAATTTTACATGCACCCACCCCATTGACTTGATAGGCAGGCCCCGATGAGCCCGGGGACCGATATCAGCCCTTTTGGCTAGAGGTGATAGGGGTTTTCCCCTATTTTAGGGGTAAAGTCCGTGTTCCGCTTTTGATAGTTTCGGGAAAAAATCCTAATTTTACAGGCACCCACCCCATTGACTTGATAGGCCGGTCCCAATAAGTCCGGGGACCGATATTAGCCCTTTTGGGTAGGGTTGATATGTGTTTCCCCTTATTTTAGGGGTAAAGTCCGTATTCCGCTTTTATATTTTCGGGAAAAAATCCTAATTTTACATGCACCCACCCCATTGACTTGATAGGCAGGTCCCAATAAGCTCGGGGACCGATATTAGCCCTTTTGGCTAGGGTTGATAGGTGTTTTCCCCTATTTTAGGGGGTAAAGTCCGTGTTCCGCTTTTTATAGTTTCGGGGAAAAAATCCTAATTTTACATGCACCCATCCATGACTGGATGCCACTTCACGAATGCTTCACTTTGATACCTCACTCGACCCAATCGGACCATGCAGCGTATTTGAAGTCTGGGGACTACTTTTTCTCCGCGGAAGCTTTTTCCCGCGACTGCATCACCGCCAGGCCGCATCACCGCGGAAGAATATATGCCCAGGGGCCCTTTGCCGGAACTATAGTCATCCAGAGTTACCTCCCCCTAGATTGGAACTCTTCTGTGCTGGAGGTAGTTTTTGGTCTCTTGAGCTGGTGGCGCCCCCTGGCGGAACTCCCCGTCATCTCCCCAAGAGTTATCTCCCCCGGCAAAACCTGACTTTAAATCACCTTTATATACTACTCAGGTGGACCAATTGGATGCCTTGGGATGGGCCTATGAACAGCGCCCCAACACCCAGTGGGTCGTAGAGAGGGTGACCAATGTTACGTTATTCGTGACCAAATTACGGGATCTTCCCATCGGATGAATATATTCACCCATGCACTGATAGATACTCAGAATGCGCAAACAAACGGTTCAGAGCGAAGATGGCCGAAGATGGAACTTTCTGAAATGTAGACTTCTGATTGGACAAGAATACATCTAACGGACAGGAACGAATACGACAGATGCAAATGGTGGCCTCTGATTGGACAAGAGTCTTCTTGAGTTGTAAACATACCCAACGCGGCTCTCCCAGCGTGGGTATGATGTAACATTGGGGAGAATAAACTATATGAAAAAAAACTTCATGTTGTTGTTGTTCTCTCATGTGTCATCCTTGTTGTTGTTGTTCTCTCTCTGGTCTATATCATGGCGTCAAGGCGTTATGTTAGAGTGTTAAGGCGTAAAGATAGGGCGTTAAGTCGTTGAGACAGGCGTTAAGGCGTAACGACGGGTGTTGGCGGGTGACAGCCATTCGAGCTTCACACTGATACCCCACACGGTCCATTTGACCAGGGATGGTCCATCACTCAACAAACCTCCACGCTTTCTATAATACGGTCAGACTGCGCATGCGCAAAATGATTAAAACTGACGATACCTTAGTCCAGTCGGATCCCACTCACTCACTCTCACTCACTCACTCACTCACTCACTCACTCACTCACTCACTCAACGTCGTTAGTACGTCCATGCGTTAAGACGGGCGTTGGGGACGCCTCACTCACTCACTCACTCACTCACTCACTCACTCACTCACTCACTCACTCACTCACTCACTCACACACTCACTCACTCACTCACTCACTCACTCACTCACTCACACACACGCGCGCATACACTCATTGCGCATTGCGCCGCAAGGTCAATAGGGCTCGAAATGCGCTTTTATACTACTAATCCTTCCTTCACTGCCCCAAAATGCCCCATTCGCTACTACTCGTACTGATGATGTCACCAATGACGTCACAGATGACGTGAACAGCCCTCAACTCGGGATGTACACCCCGAGAGCTACAACATGACACCCCACACGGTCCATTCGGACCAATAGTGGTCCCTCTCTACACCAAATACTTTCCTTCACTGCCCCAAAATGTCCACTTTCGCTACTACTCCTACTGATGACGTCACAGATGACGTGAACATCCCTCAAATCGGGATGTACACCCCGAGAGCTACAACATGACACCTCCCACGACGCATTCGAACGAAGGATGGTCCCTCTCTACCCAAAAAACCTTCCTTCACTGCCCCAAAATGTTCACTTTCGCTACTACTCGTACTGATGACGTCACAGATGACGTGGACAGCCCTCAAATCGGGGTCTACACCCCGAGAACTACAACAGGACACCCAGCACGACGCATTCGGACCAAGGATGGTCCATCTCGACACCAAATACCTTCCTGCACTGCCCCAAAATGGCCACTTTACTTACTACAACCAACTGCGCATGCGCAGACTGACGCGACTTGCACTTAAAAACACGCCATTCTTACTTTACCTCACACAAGCTTCACTTTGACACCTTCCACGACCCATTCGGACCCATAGCAGTCCATCTCTACCCCAAACACACACCCACATACCCCCCAAAATGCCTGCTTTCTATACTACGGCCAGACTGCGCATGCGCAGAATATTGAAAACGGACGAACCATTAGTCCAGTCGGATGCTCCTCCACGGGAGCTTCAAAATAAGACCTCATACGACACCATAGGATCATTAGGGGCTCACCTAGACCCCAAAATGTCCACCCAGTATGGGCCTATACCTCCATAGTCAGTATGGAGCTATATGGGCCTACCCAGGCCTCGGTGAACTTTTTCCAAAAACTTCACCGTTTCGCTTCGAAATCCTTCCCATCGTGTTCTAAATGACGAGACGTGAAAAACAAATCCAAACAACCCATCTCACAATGAACGTGTGTGAATTTCCCAGGTTGAACCTATACCCCCATATAGCCAGTATGAAGCTATATGGACCTACACAGGCCTACCCGGTACTTTTCGAAAAATTTCACCGTTTCGCTCGCGGATCCTTACCATCGTGTTCTAAATGACGAGACGAAAAAAACAAATCCAAACAACCCATCTCACAATAAACATGTGTGAATTTCCCAGGTTGGACCTATACCCCCATATAGCCAGTATGGGACTATATGGGCTATATGGTACTTTTTCATTTGACATCTTCCACGATCCATTCGAACCCATAGCGGTCCATCTCTACCCCAAACACACCCCCACATACCTCCCAAAATGCCTGCTTTCTATACTACGGCCGGACTGCGCATGCGCAGACTATTGACAACGAACAACACACTAGCCCAGGCGGATGCCCCCTCACGACAGCTCAAAATAAGACCTCATACGACACCATAGGATCATTAGGGGCTCACCTAGACCCCAAAACGTCTATTTCCACACCCCTTTCCCACAATTCCCTGTCTGCGCATGCGTAGAATGTTGACAACGAACGACACACTAGTCCAATCGGATGCACCCTCACATATGCTTCACATTGATACCTCACTCAACTCCATCGGCTCATTAGTGGCTCACCTAGATCCCAAAACGTCTATTTCCATACCCTTTGTCTATTGCGCATGCGCAGAATGACGATATTCCTACCCCACATCAACCCAGTCGGATGCCCCCTCACATAGGCTTCAACATAAGACCTCATACCACACCATAGGATCATTAGGGGCTCACCTAAACCCTAAAACGTCTATTTCCACACCATTTTCCCATAATTCCCTATCTGCGCATGCGCAGAATGTTGACAACGGCCGAGACACTAGTCCAATCGGATGCCCCATCACATATGCTTCACATTGATACCTCACTCAACTCCATCGGCTCATTAGTGGCTCACCTAGATCCAAAAACGTCTATTTCCATACCCTTTGTCTATTGTGCATGCGCAGAATGACGATATTTCTACCCCACATCCACCCAGTCGGATGCCCCCTCACATAGGCTTCACATTGATACTTCACTCGACCCCATCGGTCCATTAGTGGCCCACCTAGACCCCAAAACGTCTATTTCCATGTTCTTTGTCTACCGCGCATGCGCAGAATGACAATATTTCAACCCAACACCCAGCCCATCAGATGCGCCTTCACAAATGCTTCACATTGATACCTCATACGACACAATCGTGCCATGCAGCGTATTTGAATTCTGGGGACTACTTTTTCTCCGCGGAAGCTTTTTCCCGCGACCGCATCACCGCCAGACCGCATCACCGCGGAAGAATACATGCCCAGGGACCCTTTGCCGGAACTGTAGTGACCCGGAGCTACCTCAGGGTAAAAATACAAGCGTCTAGTCCGTCATTCATAATTCAGCCGTCGTCCATTAAAGAATATCCGCGTCCATAATCCAAAGACCTATTCCATATCCATATAACAGTATTAGCACCAAATTCAAAAAAGATAATCATAGTATACATAAACATAGGTTAGTTTCCTGCATAAGTCCGTATTCCGTTTTTTATATCTGGAGACATTTTACATGCACCCTCTAGAGGGCAGCACCATCGATGCCAAAGGGGAATCCCCTTTTTGTTTGTTTATTTTTTGCGGAGATATACTGGACAATAAACGCTCGACCCTCGGGTCGCACGGATGCTAGACTCGTCCTAATAACATCGTCCAACACCTATAGATTATGTTTATTACTATAAGTCTTCCTTCTCATGGTTTCAGATATTTTTTTCGGCTCTGCCCGCTCCAAAGTCACACCCGATGGAGTCGAGGAGCTCTCTCGTGTTGGAGGTAGTTTTTCCCCAACGATCACATGATCGTCACGTGACAAAGTTCCACCTCAAATTTTACCCGGGGGAACAAATAATGAGGCCAATATGACTTTAAAAGGTTTTCTATACTACTGTCTACGTCCCCTCTGAACAGGCCTCAATTTGCTCATCCGGGTCAAACGTCCATAGGCCTCAATTTGCTCAAACGGTCAATAGACCTGAATTTTGCTCATCCGTCATCTGACGAGAAAGGGCAACGCTTACGTCATCAAAGTGAAGCGCTCGTGGGGTAGAGTCCGAATGGCGTGGTTTTTATTGGAAATGCCGTCATTCTACGCATGCGCAGTCGGATAGTAGTAGAAAAAAAGCGTTTAGGTAGGCATTATGGGATTTAGGTGGGCCATCCGTGGTCCAAACGGACCGTATGGGGTGTCATATTAAAGTGCTCATAGGGTAGACTCAGTTTGGGGTGGGTTGTGGTGGAGGTGACATCAATCAGCGAATGCGCAGTCAGGGAGTTGTAGAGAAAGGGCGTTTGTGTGGCCGTTTTTGAGGTCTAGGTGGGATGGAATCCCACTGTGGGGTTTGTATTGGAAGAGTCGTTAATCTGCGCATGCACAATAGGGCAGTAGTAGAAACAAATGCATTTTAAGTGACAATTTTTGGCGATAGATGGGCTATCCTTGCTCCGAATGAGCCGTGTGGGATATTCTATAAAGCGAGATACGAATGAACGAGTGCGTTATCATATAACGTCGTATGTGAACCATTAGAGTCAGACTGTATCCACCATTCCCTTACGTCTTAACCTCATGACGTAGGCAGATGAGAGAACAACAACAAAGATTGTGCGTTACTCTTTTTATTATCTCCTGCCACACATTCACGCTGGGCGAGCCGTTATGGATGTGTTTACATATTAGTGTCCTGCGTTATCAATTGAATTCATGTCATGTTACACAAGCGATATCAAATTTCCAGGTCGTTTAATGTATTTTTGTTCCAACCTGTCATCATTTCTGTTAGCACGGATGCACACTCTTTCAAATAATTGCATTCTTGTTAGTGACCAATCTATTCCTTTTGAAAATCGATCTATTTTGATTGAATAATCCAGTTAATTACGATCTATTAGATTGTCAGTATACATTAGATTTATTCTGGTTTTTTTTTAATCTAATAGATTGGAAATAATTTCAATCGCACCGATAGACATTTTAGTCTGAGAAGATTAGAAATGGGAAAAGATATTTATTCTCAGAATGAAATGTACGTGACTCTTTCGGTGCCAGTGAGATTGAAAGCAATTCTAACATATTAGAAAAAACCCATAATGAATCTAAAGTAGAGATAGAACAATAAATCTAAAAAACATAATGAACTAGGATTTTCTCCAAATAGATGGATTATCAATCGTAATAAATTGGTTAATAATTCAAATCCAAATATTTAAGAGATTTTCGGGAATTGCAGGAAAGATAAAACGTTACCAGGTTTCAAGGCTAAAGGTAGTGAAACGAACGATGCCATACATTTTTGTTTAATAAGGCGATAACTTGAAGAAGGATCATGATGAGAAAAATGCACATGAGAAAAATACCATGAATAGGCGGACCATTCAGAACAGTGCAGCATCATAGTAATACCAACAGTAGATTAGTCCATCTCAGCATCATGCACTGACGACAAATGTCCAGAAGAAAAAATTGCTAGGGACCCAGGACGCGGATCTCTGGTAGTACTACCCATGACGTACGCCCGGATGAACCTAGAAATCATTCGATAATTTGGTCCCGGGTGTTTGTGTTTCGGGTCAGGAGACAAGCCAGGGTTCCGCGAAAAGTAGAAATCATTTCAGGTCCCGGATATGGACTTTGAAGTCGACTAACTCCGATTTTCATAGAAAACGATCTCGGGTCGGAACTTCCGTAATAATAATCGGAGTGCATCGAAAAATCGAACCGAACGCGGACTATTAAATGACTCCTGTTTGCTCTATACCCGGGTTGGTATCTATAGAGATGGTGAGCAGGGTTCATTATTTTTATGGGAGGTGGCTGATTATGCTTTTTATTCCTAATAGATACTCTGTCAATAATGCTTTTATGACAATACGCTAATGTTTTTAACCCTACCTGGCCTGGGTTGGGGGGGGGGGGGCATTATGGACCCCCCTACCAAACTTTCTGCGCTATCTCCGGAACAACGAAAAATGGAGTGCTGAAACTCCCGGACTTTATAGTTTATCTTATTTGGGTCATTTTGAGCCCATTTGCATAACCCCCTGAGCAGAGCATCATGAGTAAATTCAAGATGGCGGCCACGTGGGGTACCAGAAAAGTGATGTTTTTGTCATATTTCTTCAAAATTTCTGCCCTTCCGCGATGAAATGTGGGCAAAAACTGTTTTATTTCACATCATATTAATATTTACTAATTTATCATGCAGTTTTTGCGGAGAAATTGCATAAACGAAAAATTCAGAAAATCCGGAAAATGACGTCACTGTGACGTCATCAAAGCGGCCATTTTGGATTTTTTTTTACATTTTCTGGTAGAGCTTGACCCAAGGGTATAGTGTGGTAAGTTTCAGCTCCCTAGCTCAAGGGATAAGAAAAATAATTAGGGGGGAGGGCCATTTCGGCCCCCCAGGCCTGGACAGGTCCCAAAAAGCCCAGGCCAGATAAGGTTAAAACAAGCACACTTAGACTTTCTACATGTGTACTTTAATCAGCCGTATGAAGGTAGTATGTTTAAGATCTCCATTATGTTCTAATAAAATAAACTATAAAAAAAACAAAAAAAGTCAAATTAATTTGTATAGCAGATTACCTATCAATGATCAGGATTACAATTACAAATTTCACCATGAATACTTTGGTGAGTATACATAGCTGTATGAGAGAAGCTATCCCATCGATCGATCTAATTCAATATTTCATTTCGATTCTCATTTGTCAATGTCCTTGCTATATACCCGAATCCAGATATTCCACTGACTAGCTTTACCTAATAAAGAAGTATTGTTACTCCGAATAACGACAGAAAAGCCATATTTTGGTCAATATTTCGACATATATTATGTCATCGTCAGGACTGATACACATACATGTTCAACAACACATTTTATGTCACACAGGCGAGACCCGAATGGTTACATTTCTCACCTGTGTAGTATAAAATGTGTTGTTGAACATGTATATGTATCAGTTCTGACGATGACATAATATATCTCGAAATATTGACCAAAATATGGCTTTTCTGTCGTTATTCGTAGTAACAATACTTCTTTGCTTGCAATATACACAGGCAAACTTTCACCGTTCAGTACCGTTCAGTTCTGTTCCACTCCGGTGCCTTTCAGTTTCTTGTTGGTAACCTCTAGGTAACCTACTGGTACTGCACAGAAATTTTAAGCTTGGTACCGTGGAGGCCTGACTGAACAGTACCGTGCAGTTACCAATCAGTTATCATGTGAAAGTAAATGGCAGGTTCTTTCCAGTTACCCACTAGTTACCCACCCACCCATCATGATCCCAACTTTACAGTACAGTGCAGTTCAGTTAATGATTGGTAACCAATAGGTTATACCATAAATGAAATGTGTGGTAACTGATTGGTTACCGGTTGGTACTTTTCAGTTACTGATTCTTGACCAACTTTGCAAACGAACAGTACTACAAGGGGAACTTTCCTACCAGTACCAAGATGTATTGGTAGGTAAGCAGAACTGAGCCGTTATCAATCAAGGTACTGAAGCGTTACTGCGTTGTTACCAACAGGAGCCAAGTGCGGAAAATTGGGTTGGTAACATAGAGGTAACTGATTGGTAACTGATTGGTAACTGCATGGTAGCCAATCAGTAGAAATATTATACGATGCAATGGGTGATCAATCAGTACCCGGTTGATTATCTGTTGGTATTGATCAGTTGAAAACTGAACGGTACTGAAAGGGGACCTTTCTCACCATTACCAATCAGTTCTCCACCAACCAGTAGCCAACCAGTTACCGAGTGATGTTTATAGCGTATAAGACATGCGCGGGCAAGAACAGCAGATTTAAAGCATTGTTCCTTTTATTTTCTGTTTTGACTAATTAGAATATTTGCTTATACCTATCATATTTAATTGTATTTACTGTTTATATCTGTTGGATACATGCCCATTCATTAGTTCCGCTTTGTTTTACGTTGTTATGATGTGGAATCTTTTTCTGCAAGCAGGACCACTGTAAACAAGTGTGGTATACCCACATGAATATAAAGCGAGTCGCAATCGAATTGATTTCAATAAAATAATGCTTTGAAAACTGATATATATATATATGAGAAATACTATATAGAATCAGTTATACAAAAGGGAGGAGGAGGACCACCGTGTGACGCAATATCAACTCCATTATGTGCATTTGATCATACACCATAAAAAGCGTGACTGAACTAGAAAACGACATGAATCTTCATTTTGATAAAGGACTACTGGTCTGTGATAAGAACATGATGTTTTGCCGTCATTGACCACCTATTGACCACTTGTCTCTCGAACTACCGATAACTTATGTTTATATACATGAGTTTAATATACATGGTGCTAATAGTGGCACGAGTATAAGGTGTATTGATTATAGACGCGAAAATTATTCATGTACAACGACTGGCTACTGGATGTCGAACCTGAACCTTGATCTCCAGCTTATATGGGCGTACCTAGGAGGAGGAGGGTTACAGCCATATACCAAGGTATACCACATCAGTCTAGACAATGAAGGCCCGGTCAATGAGCATTTTAATCTACCGGAACATTCATTTCAGCACCATTTTCAAATTATGCCAATAGAAAGAATTCCTACATTTCCAACACAGGAAGGAACTGACAATCACCGCGCACTTCGTGAATCTTTTTGGATCAAAACACTTCAAACACGGCAACCCTTTGGTATGAACATAGACCCAGGTAAAGTTGCTAACAAAGAGTTTATTCTCTTCGTTCTCCAATATAGCCGTAGGAATGTTGAAGCGGCCTGTATACTGAAGGAGGAATACGAAACACTCCAAACAAAACTCCGCTTGCCATTTAATCTGAGACCTATCATAGCGTACTCAAAAAATCGGAGCTTACGCGATTTATTGGTAAGGAATAAACTGCATCCTATATCGTGATCATTATCACGTGAAATTCTACATGGCATAAGCTAATATATAGCGGCCCTATTTGAACTCTATACGAAACTTGTCTCTAGGAACATTTTTAAGATAAGAGATTTATAAATCCCTGTGCCCGTGCCTTCCACTTTTGCAAAATGTATAACAGTAAATGTAAAGAATTTAATTGACAGTTTCTATAGGCTTTTGAGAAAATGCATTTCGACCTTGTTTACTGAAATGACAGTATGACCTGTAACGCATATGTGCGGTTTATCTATGCCATCTAATTTACGTATCTTAACACAAATGCACTTAAACGTACATTAAACATACCCGACAGTTACGTGCCCGAACCGGAAGTAGGATATTCAGTATTGAAATATTGATAAGCCTGAAACTCAAACCACAACAAGTATGAACAAAGGGAAAAGGGAAGCAACTCTATTGATATCAATAGGGCTTAACCGGAAAAAATTGCAACACCAGCAGGTAATATGCAAATCACTCATCCCATCACTAAAGTGGCCTGTGTATCTATCCTGTTTATGAACGTTTTCCGAGTATATTAAAATATAGGGGAACATGAGTCATAGGATTCGCTCATACTAATTCCCTCATAGCTTCATAATGTATACTACTTCGCTCATAGCTTCATAATGCATACTACCTCCCACATAGCTTCATAATGTATACTACTTCCCTCATAGCTTCATAATGTACTCTCATTTACATACGTTGTCATAACTTTAATAAATGTATTGAATATTCTAAAAAAAATATTGATCAAATGATTATGTGAAAAGTGGTAGGGAAAGTTCATCGGGGATCCCATTGACTTTTGAACGCTGCGGTGAGTCAAAGATCACTTTCCGGTCACCTCCACAAGGGTCAAAATCCAATGAGACCCCAGATGTCGAAACAATTCGGAGCTTGTATGGGAATAAATGAGCCCGAAGTAGTCCGAACATTTCGAAAGAATCGGGTACCCCCAGGCGGAATTTTTTTATCATGCACACACAGACCACAGGTTATATGTTAAGCTTGGTAGGCTTCTAAGGTATAGAGTGGGGGTTCCTCGATAGCTCGAGATTTGTCCATTAGCTCGGTTAAAAGCACTAGTTCATTGAAGAAGCGTTTAAGGTACGACGAAAAATTATCCGAGAATGGAAAACTAATTTTATGGGTCGGAAATTTGCCTATTTGAATGCTCCCCCATGCACAAAAGGCAGCTGGAATATACCACGGATTTTTGGATATGGATACACCATTCATTCCATCCAAATTTCGAGAACATATCGATGAGTCCGAACCACAAATTCAGATGGATATTAAGTCGATTTAGAGACGAAATACAAATTCTTAAGGATAAACATCAAAAATGTGTGTCACAATATTCACCTATAGACGATGATATAAGTAACACCATTTCCAAGCAGAATACTGGAGACATCAACACTAAACTACTGGAAATATGAATGAAAGATACCGGTCGACAAGAAGAATAATTACAAGAGATATGGTTAACTGAGGAGGAATGGCTGAGTTAGTTACCATCACAGAACAGTCAGCCATTATCTTTTTCAAAAATTGCACAGAGGACCCAGGGCAGTAAAATAATCACGGCAGACGACATCAACCAATCGTAGAGTGTAACGATACATCACAAGAAAACACACGAGAAGTTCACACCCGTGTTCCCCTGCGAAACAGGGTAGAAAATCGCAGACAAAGTGGGGCTGTTCACGGGAACCGTATACGACGGAATGGTAGACTTTCGTCCAAACATCGAATTAAACGCAACATTGAAAGCGTTGTGGAGAACGATGCAGAAGTACTGACAAGAAGTCATATGACTTCACACACAAAAATACTGACCGCATATTTCCAAAAACATCACAAGAACCTAAAGTGATCCTTGTGATTATTTGTATCCCAACCACGCTTTGAGTGTAACTGTCCACGTGGACACCACGCGGCCTCTAGCATCGGTTTGAGCGGTAATAGATACAAATATTTCAGAGCGATGGTGTGATAGCCCTATCAAGTGATCTGTTGGAAAATGATGAACCACATGTACATGTATGTGACCGCCAGATAGTTAAAAAACTGCCCAAAAGAATGCAAGTTCGTATTCAGAACTAATACCTGTAAGGTCCGACGCCGACAATACTGGATCGACAAACATCCCGAGGTTTTGAAATGCAGATATAATGAGGAGTTCTTACTAGACAGCGTTAAATTAATCTTAGAGAACAACACGTTCCATTTTAACAAATTGTATTTTTTACAGATTCTTGGCACATCGATGGAAACCGAAATGACTTGAGCGTATCTAGAGAAAGAATAATTTGATGCCTTGGGTAACAAATATGGTCCACAAGAAAGTACAGCTTTCAGAAACGTATGGAAAAGATATTTGGAAGATTGATTCCTCTTATGGTAAGATTCTAAATGTGATGTAAAAACTTTATTCCATATTTTGCAAACGTTGCACCCGAACATCAAATTTCCCATGGAAAGCAACAGAATTAGTTTACCCTTTCTCGACATTTTGATAACTAGAAACCAAAACAAACGAATCACCGATTTGTATCATGAACCCACCGATATTAGACAATATCTTCATCACCGATACTAGACAATATCTTCATCACCGATACTAGACAATATCTTCATCACCGATAGACAATATCTTCATCACCGATATTAGACAATATCTTCATCACCGATACTAGACAATATCTTCATCACCGATATTAGACAATATCTTCATCACCGATACTAGACAATATCTTCCCCCACCGATACTAGACAATATCTTCATCACCGATACTAGACAATATCTTCATCACCGATACTAGACAATATCTTCATCACCGATACTAGACAATATCTTCCCCCACCGATACTAGACAATATCTTCCCCCACCGATACTAGACAATATCTTCATCACCGATACTAGACAATATCTTCCCCCACCGATACTAGACAATATCTTCCCCCACCGATACTAGACAATATCTTCATTTCAAGCAATCATGCAAGACATACTAAAGTTCAACTTCCGTATATATAACCTTGCCCATCGGATTTGCACCATTGTGACAGAACCGAACTTAAGGGAAAAGAGGGGATTTAGTGAATTTAAAATAAATTTGGCAAGTTGGGGTTTTCCGAAAGAGATTATCAAGCCAGGTTTAAATAAAGCAAGTCACATGACTTTTAAGAACTCACAAAACCGAAATGATGTTCATGCCCGCATATAATCGACATAACGCGGACATATTCCAAAATTATGTAAAATATGAACATACTGCACGAGAGTCCTAAGTGCAAAATGTTCTAATAGTCCGGTGGCTAAAGGTCAAGATCGTGACCGACTGGAATAGAGGGGTACTCGGTGGCCGAGTGGTCTAAGGCGCTTCGCTGGTGACCGCTAGCCTCACATCGTTGAACCGGCACGGGTTCGAGCCCAGCTGGTCCATGTGTGAAAGTCTGTCAGTTACTTACCGAAGGACGGTGGTTATCTCTGGGTACTCCGGCTTCCTCCACCAACCAAACTGACTGTCACCATATGAGTGAAACAAACTTGAGTGTGACATTAAGCCAAATTCCCTCCCTCCCTCCCGACTGGAATAAAGCACCATATTTTGCACAGAGGCTCATTTGGGCATAAAGAATGATCTCAGAAGGGGTGCCCATTTCTGCAGGAGGTGGAAAGCCCTTAATTTGCATAAATCCAATATAGCCGCCATAGTGTATCCAGTAGCCTCCTGTTGGCGACTATTTGACAACTTGAATCGCTTTTTTACACCAGGTTGCTTTTCTACAATCATGAATGACACAACAAGAAAATAATAAACATCACTGGAAACTTTCTTACCCGATTAATATCCAATATGGGCGGCCAGAGCGTCACCAATAACGGTATTATTGCCATACACATGTATATGTGTGTTTGTATACAATCTAATATATATCATATATAATTATAAAGGCTCCATCGAGAGGTTTCTGTACATGTAGCTCTGTTATAATTGACTCGATCAAGTACGCATTAAGGTTATTGGCTATTTTCTTTTCTACAGATATCCCATATGGCCACCAGCGCACCATCCTGAATGCTGATTATAGGTACTGAAAACCAAATCAATTTCGAAGGATTAAACTTCAGGTTATCGTACCTGCCACGATTGTCTCAAATGTTGTCATTGGATTCTTCCCTGCTCCTTACATGTGAATTAGCATGTGTAAATCCAGCGGCAAAGGGTACTCCTCCATCACCGGTAACCCCGATCAGGCTAAAAACGGTGCTAAGTAACTAACCTGAGGTAGATTTACTTGTTTTAAGTTTCACAAACGGTTTTGATATTGGGCACTTGGGAAACTATGCTTTTACTGACTTGAGTAATCATTCATCTGTCCCTTCTCAACTCCTTCTATTGACAATATGGTTTGCTCTCCATTAGGCTTAGTTGCCCAAAAGGAACCTAATACTTTTAGGGTCCCTCGGTAGCCAAGTGGTCTAAGGCGCATCGCTGGTGATCGCTAGCCTTACGTCGCTGAACCGACACGGATTCGAGCCCCGCCGGTGCATGTGGTTTACCAGTTACTTGCCCACGGGCCGGTGGTGGTGGTTCCCTCCAGGTATTCCGGCTTCCTCCACCATTAATACTGGCAGTCACCATATGAGTGAAATAACCTTGAGTGTGACCTAATCCCTCTAATACTTTAGGGTGATACACGATTTATTTTATCCTGGAAAATCTATCTTGTCCTGGAAATTTCCTGGAAAACGGTGCGATTCCGCAGGATCTATGATATGTTGAATACGAGACATTAGATTACAACACATATAAGGGATATCGCGATTGCTCTACTTAAAAAACGTGGTCCATAAAGCTTGATAGCAAAAATCAATTTAGAGGATGCCTTCCGCATCATACCTATCGACTGCAATCGGTTATGGCTACAAAATTCGGCATATCAGGCGTGACCCAAATACAGGGCGACTTCATGTTCGTCGGTCCAAATGGCGCTAGCCACTGTTCTATAGCTCTTAACACCTTCAATTGCTTGTGCTAGTATCTGGGCATTCCAATTCAACATGCTAAGGCTTACTACCCATCAACTACTTTGGTTACGCATGGGATTCAACTGGACTCCAGAACTATGAAAGCATCATTCCCAGAAGACATAATTCATAAACGGAAAGGCATGCTGGGTAAATTCTCGCGCTGCAAAAAGGTAACCCTTATAGAACTGCAATCTCTCATTGGCTCGCTCAGTTTTGCCTGTAAAGTCGTGGTGCCCGCTGCCTAATAAACTTTAACAAAAGATGTATCACATGTTCGCTTGAATAAAGTTATAGTCCATATTAATACCTGGGTAGTATTCCTGGAATCTTCCAACGGAAAATTACTTTTTTTTCTTCTCCAAATTGGGTATCTTCTGATGTGATCAAATCAGATCAAACTGTTTTTCGACGCTGCTGGTACCTCGGGTTTGGTGACTGTTTTGGGGTTCTCGTGGATAGCCCAAGAATGGTCGATACTACTTGCCCACTTACATATCACGGTCAACGAGATGTTCCCCATCGTGCTTGCCGTGGAAATTTGAGGCCACAGACTGTCTTCCATTGCTGATGAAATTAGTGCGTCAGTTTGTAGTTGTCTGCCTACGACATAAAGTTCTGTTCAGATCAAAACATATTCCGGGACAATCTAGCCTTATTCCTGACAAGCTCTCGCAGTTACAATTTCAGTAAGAGCTGTCTATAGCCCCTTAGCTCATCCTTTCGCCGCACCCAATAAATACCCTGTCTGTTTCTGGCTCTTTGAAACAGGCAGCTAGAGTTCTTCTGACGGCGTCCCTCGCTGAATCTTCCTTGAAAGTATACAAGCGAGCGTACGAAAAGTATATAGAAGTTTCCTCAATAACACTGGTCATTGTACCACTAAGTGATTCCGCATCTCATCGGCACAGTTGCATTCCTTCATAGCATTCTTGCATTTTCACAAGTATGCCCACTCCACATACATTCGTATCGGCTATCAGTTATGTGCACAATATGGCTGAAATAAACGACCCTGCTCAGTTACTCCTTGCCAAAAAGCTACTTGCGGGCATGTCAAAACTACACGGTCAACCTGATACCAGGCTGCCCATAACTAAGGATATCCTTCATAACATATTTGATGCTATACCCAGCATTTTATCCATGTCATTCTTTTACGAGCGATGTTCTTGATAGCATTTCACGCATTCTTACGCGTCAGTAAATTGACAGTTCGTTCAGAACAAGACAGCAATGGCAATGTTCTTTAATGCAACGATGTCTCTTTCTCCGATCAGTCTGGCCCGTTACGAGGCGTGAACATTATTATCCACAACTTCAAACACAACATATCTCATAAACCAGTTCATTTGTTTATATCATCATAATGTTAGATATTGTCCCGTTCGAGCAATCTGTGATCTTTTTCAGTTACATATTTCACATCCGAAGACGGGCCCCCTGTTCCAATTACCAGAAGGCGTGCCCGTTACAGCTGCCTATTTCTCAGCTCATATAAAAAACAGAATCTCTTTAATCGGTCATAGTTTTTGCATTGGCGCCGCCACTTTAAACCAGTTCAAATCAGTTATATCCGATTGTTTTCTAATATTTACTGTATACTTTAACATGAGGAAAAAATAAGAAAAAAATAAGAACAAATTTCGAATCGAAAATTCGTCAAAAATGACCATTTTTGGTTCTGACGTAGCTGTGACGTCATCATGGCGGCCATCTTGGATTATTTTGCAGTTGTCGCTAGACCTTTGCCAACACTATTAGTGCGAAAATTCTCAGACTCCTACCCTGGAGGATAGGGAATATATAATGTTTTAAAAATCGTTGAGGTAAAAATTGGCATTTATAGGCCCAAAATGACCCCGGGCATCTAATGGGCCACATATTGCCTCCTGGGCCTCGAAATCGGGGGTACCCCTTCTGATATTGTTATCGGAGCCTCTGTCGACACGTGTGCGATCTTCTCGCTGTGGATAATCGCTATATAAAAGAAGCAGTGAAGGATATATGTCCACCTTCACTGGATTTGAAGGAAACTACAGATAGCCCTACAGGCACGTCATATTTAGATCTATATCTCTATAAAAATGAAGCGGGAATTCTCTGTCGTCGACTTTATGACAAAAGAGATGATTACAATTTCGGCATCGTAAACTATCCTTTTCGGGATAGCGGTGTTCTAGTGGGACCTGCATGTGGCGTGTGCGTGTCTCGCCTGGTGGCATTTGCTAGATCATGTGTTAAATGTGACGATTTTAATCAACTTCACAAAACATTGTTGCAAAAACTTATAAAACAAGGCTATTCCAACAAGCGCCTTCACTCAGTGTTTCTCAAATTTGGCGATATATATCGCATGCTGATAGCAAAATACGAGCGTAGCGTGCAAGATCCATGGCGTTATGTTTCATAACTTGTGCCTAATTCCGCTTAACCCGGGGCTAGGGGCTGTATGAACCCACGTACTTCAAAATCCTCATGGTGTTCATATGAACAGTCTCAATCAAAGCGTGACTGAGATATATCATTCTCTAGATGACGGCTTTACAACGATTATTATGGATTGGGAATACTGATCAGCGATACGGATTTGATATTTTTGGAACATCATGATGTCTTGTCTGCATCATTGAAAACTGTTGACCGCTTCTTTCTTGCAGGAAACTAGCCTATGTTTATGTATACTATGATTGTCTTTTTGAATTTGGTGCTAATACTATTATCTGGAATATGGAATAGGTCTTTGGATTATGGACGCGGATATTCTTTAATGGACGACGGCTGAATTATGAATGATGGACTAGACGCTTGTAATCTTGTGATTTATTTCCCTCTGTCACGATAAAGTGAGAATCTGGACTTAAGCCATGTGAAACTCATTAAAAGCCAGAGACAGGCTCCTAATCTGAAAAAGATCCTAACCTGTGCCATATATGTAGAAAATCCCAGCACAACTTAAGTCACAAAATACACAGACTCTCAATACCTGACTGAAGTCTCATCATTTTCATTTAAGAATTCGCATAGTGTCTTTACAGTAAAGGACAACACGAGCTGTGATTCCAGAGATGTGATTAATGTTATTAAATGTAGTAGATGGGATGCAAATTACCTTGAAAAAACAACATATCTTAGCGCTCGCGTCCGAGTGCACAAACAACAAAATTTTGAGAAATAAGTTTTTATGTAAGCATATCCACACATGCGACAAAAATAAGTTCAAAATATTCCCTTTCTACAAGATTAATTCAACTACATCGGTATAGCGATGGTTGGACATTCGCAAAATTGAGTTTATCTCCCCATATCTTCCTTCATTGATCAGAAAATGTATATCCTGTTTAAGGAAATTATGCTGTTAGCCGATTACCATTCGGTACTGCCGAACGGAAATCGGCGAGGTGGCCCGATCACCGCCATCGAATATCAACAAGAAGTTGCGAACAAACCTATTATCAGAACTGAACTGGTTAATGAAACTTATGTAGGATATTGTTGCTATGATTAAAATGTCAACAATGCCACCTATATATACTGTACAATTGTGTTAAACCGGAATGCTCTTTGAAAAAGCTTAGTAAAGAAGAAATGCGCACCAGTGCCATGCGATTGTTGGCAGTTTTTACCTTTTACAACCCTTTTTCTTCAGCTCTGACGTTCCTTCGTAATTGCAATATATATACGTCAACGGTGGAGATAGAGATTTGAAAAAAGTAAAAACTGCAATCCTATGGCAGAAAAGAGTCAGAAAAGTGAATGGAGGGACGCAATCACCTCACGGGTTATGTTCTAGAGTATCAAAATATAGTAATGCTCAACCTGAAAGTGATGTCTTATCGACAAATCTGAATGACAGAATGATCATCTGTAACAGAGGTCGTACGTACGTGTGCTTGTTTGAGTACGTGTCCCCGTCCCTCTCCGACCACTGGGTAGAGATAGTATCTTAGAAATGGTGCTCTGTGGCTGTAGGGGTGGGGGATCAGAAATATGTCGGGTTGACTTAGTCATCCCAGTGGTAATGTGCTATTATCCATTATATGCCAATCTGTACGTTTAACGCACACAATTTATTCGATAATGAAAAAGTAACCTTACTTCCAGTTTGGTGACGACCTTGTCACTGAACCAGTATATTTCAGTAGTTGTCTTTGTCTTAAGATATTTGAATACGATAGCTTGAATATGATATAGCTAAGTCGTGCATGCGCTCGAAGTTTCTAAACTCAAACTCGAGTTACCTCCCCGTATTCTCATCTTTCCAGTAGAATCTATGTAAATGCGGCAGTTGTATAGTACTGCACCGATATAGTGAATGGAAAGAAATGACTATGGTAGATCATTTTCTCTATAGCTCAAACTGGAACAGGATCAAACATTGCCGACGATCCCTTAAAAATTATAGTCACGTGATCAAATATGGCTGTTGTATACACGATTCTGATCTAGTTTAGTTTTTAATTTCTTCCTTCCTGCACCCCGAGCATGATCACAGAATCGATTTTACAACTCTTGTTAATCCTCATCCTGCTCCTAATCCTCTTCCTGCCTCTATTGCCACTCCTCCTCATCCTGCTTCTACTCTTGCTCCTCTTCCTGCCTCTACTGCCACTCCTCCTCATCCTGCTTCTACTCTTGCTCCTCTTCCTGGCTCTACTGCCACTCCTCCTCATCCTGCTCCTACTCTTGCTCCTCTTCCTGCCTCTACTGCCACTCCTCCTCATCCTGCTCCTACTCTTGCTCCTCTTCCTGCCTCTACTGTCACTCCTCCTCATCCTGCTCCTACTCTTGCTCTTCTTCCTGCTTTCGGGTAAGCTTAGGAGGAAACATCAAAAGTTCAGCTTAACCCGTCATATTTATTGATGCACCGGAATTCTTAATAATTCACCAGACATGGTTGCCTAAATATCATAATGATGGTACCCCTGTTGTATTGTACCTTTCTCTATGAGAATGAGCATTTTCTTTCAATTTACAAAGTTTAAAGATCTCCAAGTAAAATCAGAAATTTGGACACCTTTCGGCACGTATGCAAACAATCTTCATGCACGTATTGTAATATGAGAGTACAATGCTGCTATCATGACCGTATATGGAGTAAAGGGAGGTAACTGACGAGCAGATGGCGCTGGGAGAATTGTGTATGCGGTCATCTGAGTTTTGCATTATAAGATTCAAAGTAGGCTGTAATAGGTCGGGAGATAATAGGGATTCAAATTGTCAGCTGTGAGAACACCGGGTGTCTCAAATAAGTCGATGTGAACCTAACACTGGGTGGGGAGAACATCGATTTTAAAAATAGTGTTAAATACCTAGCTTGGACGGAAAACTCATCTGAAAGAAGCACATTGACCAACTAATTATTCGGTGTAACCTGAACCTCATGAGATGCGTGTCTGGTACAAATTGGGGACCAATAAACATAGTCTCATACAACTATATCAAACTCTCATCAGACCAAAAATAGTTTGCTGTCAATTCGCCTACAATCAGCATGCAATTCCCATTTAAAAAGGATAGACAGCATCCAATATTCGGCATTAAAGACAGCCACCAAAACTTTAAAGGAACTTCATTATGTGGTCTACAAACAGAAACCCACGAACCCCGAGAGGAGTTGTTCATGAAATATGCAGGAAACACCATAGCTAATGGCGATAGTCACCCATATCACAAAGTGTTTGGCCCTAAAAGTGAATACGAATATTTGATAGCGAACTGTGGACACGACTCCGCTGTACTCTGCCACGTGATAGACAGATTATTCCAGGAAAACGAAATACCAATCTCGCGTATCTCTGACACTGATAAAGTCAGTGGATCACTCTGGCAATTATTCACACCTCACGTGGCCCCGAAAACATTACACATCGAAGACGGACAACCCAGAGCAATTAAAAGTCACTACCCTTTAATATATCGATAGCTGTTGGAAAAATAATCCGAAAATATACACTTATTCAAAAGGCACACGTAACAATATAGGATCGGCAATCGTTATCTCAGAACTCGTCTCATACATTAAGGCTTTAAACTACCTGACAGCATTTCTGCATACTTTAGTAAACTAATCGCGGTAATCAAGGGCCTGAAATAGATCCTCGAGTACCAGCTGTCGCACTGATTCTTAATGATCCCCTAAGGTGGCTTAATATCAATTGAGAACTCTATAACCACTATTAGGATTACACTTAATCCATAAAATGAATGACTGAGAAAGATAAACGATGTTTATAAAGATGTATATGCACTGTTTAAATTTTTAATTAACTTCTCTTTTCTCGCGGATGTGCGCTCTGTCAATAAGATTTGAGAAGAACATGAAGTGTTGACAGTTCAGGGCAATATCTTTGGACGCCTTCTCTTCCCTTGAGAAAAGAAATTATGGGACAAATAGATGACGAACAGATTCCGATGATGAAATCCTTTGGTAGACAAGTCGGCGATGTTTGAATTGTCCTTGGCCGCACCCATGAGATCATCCAGTATTACCACCTGGGTATGCTCGCGGTCGACGTAATACGCTTGATCGATATCGCGAGAAATGTCATAGCACCAGCCAATACGGGTATAGCAGATGGGCCCTTCCTCTAAGAACGTCTTGCCACACCCCGTAAGTCCGCTGTCTGCCATGGTATAGGGATGCTGAAATACTCTGGTGTTGATCGTATCCCTTCGTCGTGCGTACGTTGAACTTGTACGCTATTTGGGCATCGTTTTATGAGATGTCTTCCGTCAACACGATTTTCTGTATAGAAAGCAAATGTCTACGTAGATTAAATGGGGTGCAAAGTGACTTCGGATACGCCTGAAATGTGTAAACTATGACTGTCGTCTCTTTTGACACCAGTCGTATAATGAAGCTGTAAGTCGTGTTTATATGCAAGAGCTCGGAACTCCAAGAAGAGTTAACTAATATCTCGAAGCTCTGTGATGAGACAGTTAACAGGTCGGAGCTCCAAACGATGTTCCGACAGTCACAATGCAGGCTGAGATGAATGAGCTCTCGTTGTGTACAGAGTTATGGGTTCTTTTTAATGTAAATTAACAATGAAGTGACTGGAGACTATTTATTATCGCGGTGGTATTGACCGTGATAGAGAGTTGTAGATCGAGTGTTGAGCCTAGCACTCTCAATACCACAAAATAAAATATCAGCAACAGAATAAATCTAACCCGAGTGAGCCGCTCCTGCAGTTATACTGGTGAAACGTGGACTTTATGATTGTCAACATAGATAACAAATTATTGTGACCTCCAACCAAAAATATATGGTTGAAACTGGAAGAACTACAGAGAATGCCGATCAAACGAAAAATAGTTTGAATTGTCCTTGGTCCTCGGAGCTCTGGAATGGGACAGTTAAGAACTTGGAGCTTGGACCTCTCAACAGTTCCAGGACATGCGACCTTTCCGGGAAACTTTCACAATTTTTCTACTACTCACTTGATCTAAGGTAGGCGTGAAATGTGTGATAGGGAGTTGCAGTTCGATCGTTGAACCTAGCACTGTCAATAGTCTATGTTTATGTATACTAGGATTGTCTTTTTGAATTTGGTGCTAATACTGTTATATGGAATATGGAATAGGTCTTTGAATTATGGACGCGGATATTCTTTAATGGACGACAGCTGAATTATGAATGGCGGACTAGACGCCTGTAATCACAAAATAAAATATCGGCTACAGAATAAAATCTAACGGTATTTTTGTTGTTTTAGAATTAGACTAACTTGATAAATCTAACCCGAGTGTGCCGCATCTGCAGTTTAACTGGTGAAACGTAGATTGCAGAACTCTCTGTTAAATCAAGATATTAACAGACGTGTCTGCCAGCTGTTTCAGCTGTCTCTCCTCAAGCGTTTGGTCATTCGACCTGTGTCATTTTAAATTAAGACGAGCATTCTCATTTGATCACTATATATATGAGCCATCCCAGTCTTCTTACACAAACACGTGACTGTCTCAGTGGACTAATGACGTAGGCCAGTCTCGTTTTCTGTCTCAAAATCTGCCGTCTAACTCGGAAAATTTTGTTGTTACTTTATCAGCCAATTATTGGCCCTCCGTAGGAGTTTCCATTACTATAGGCTAGGTGAAATGTGGATTTATGATTATCAATATAGATAACAATATATGGTCGAAACTGGAACAACTATGTCGATCAAATAAAGTATAGTGCTGTCTTACCAAAAAAATCTACGTCGACCTTGAACAACTGTAGAGCAGTTTAGATAGAAACGACTGAAATACTGTGGTCATCTCCGACCATATAAATTATGGTACAGTCGTGACCGGACAAACAATACATAGTGGCGTCCGACCAAATAATATATGGTTGCCCTGAACAGAGAAAGTGTGGTCGAAGAATTTGCGATCATGAACTATTTGTTCGGTCACGTCTGTACAAATAATTTATGTCGTCGAATGCGACCAAAGTTATTCTTTTCGTTTCGACCATCTTGTTCTAACAATGAAGCTTTCTAATTTCGAAGGGTTAACAGTTAAATTTCGCAGCAGCATATGACATATGACGGTTTATACTTGGTGTAAGAACGCACAAGACAAAGCCTACAATAGCCTGTCTGAGCTCAACAATGCGTCTAGACGTGACCCTTTTCAGCTGCACAAAAGCCTCAACAAAAGCCTCAACAATGCGTTCTTACACCAAGTATCGACCCATATGACATACACACAGCAAACCGTTTACTCATCTGATATATTCAGGGGCGTTGAATTGTGAGACCAGTGATAGCCATACCATGCTGTACGTGAGGAATTTGAACCTTCTTTTTCATTAGTTGGGCAGATGAAACTAATAACTTGGAGACTCCTTTGACAATAACGAAATAACATATCTATACAGCCAAACGAATGTGTGTGCTGATGTTCGCAAAGTTCCCTTGCCGCTATCGAGAACAGCATCAGAGGTGAAGGAGGCTACTAGAGAGTTCCTTTGGACTCCTCACTTAGAAAAACGTCTGATTAACGATGATTGACAGGTTTCCTGGATTTAAGTTTAACTAGAAAAAGACAACCAAATATAGTCACTACCTCATCGCCATTGAGTACCAATAACTAATGAACAAATGAGGAGAGTGTACCGGTACTCTAGTCACTGCGTCATCAATAACTAATGAACAAATGAGGAGAGTGTACCGGTACTCTAGTCACTGCGTCACCAATAACTAATGACCAAATGAGGAGAGTGTACCGGTACTCTAGTCACTGCGTCACCAATAACTAATGAACAAATGAGGAGAGTGTACCGGTACTCTAGTCACTGCGTCATCAATAACTAATGAACAAATGAGGAGAGTGTACCGGTACTCTAGTCACTGCGTCACCAATAACTAATGAACAAATGAGGAGAGTGTACCGGTACTCTAGTCACTGCGTCACCAATAACTAATGAACAAATGAGGAGAGTGTACCGGTACTCTAGTCACTGCGTCACCAATAACTAATGAACAAATGAGGAGAGTGTACCGGTACTCTAGTCACTGCGTCATCAATAACTAATGAACAAATGAGGAGAGTGTACCGGTACTCTAGTCACTGCGTCACCAATAACTAATGAACAAATGAGGAGAGTGTACCGGTACTAGTCACTGCGTCACCAATAACTAATGAACAAATGAGGAGAGTGTACCGGTACTCTAGTCACTGCGTCACCAATAACTAATGAACAAATGAGGAGAGTGTACCGATACTCTAGTCACTGCGTCACCAATAACTAATGAACAAATGAGGAGAGTGTACCGGTACTCTAGTCACTGCGTCATCACGAACCATTTATTTCCCACCACACATCTCCATTTTAAATACATGATTTTTAACTCGTCCCTGGTTGTCATTATTAGATAAAAGATCTATAGACAGGTGTTTAGACATTTAATAATAGAATCAGTTAGAGTGAATGGAGGGGGCAATGCAGTTTGTAATAACAACCCTGTCATCATATGACAGTTAGCCCACCACATACATGCAAAGAAAATGGAGTGCTCACACTCCGTGACTTTGTAGTTTATCGTATAGGGTTCATTTTGAGCTTATTTGCATAACCAGAGGATCATGGATAAATTCAAAACAACCCGCCATGCGAAGTCATTTTTCTGCAATATTCCTGCTTTTCCTTTATTTCACATCAGATTTTTTTGTGAAGGAAACACATATATAAAAAATAAAAAAACCCTCAAAAACTGCCTTTTTTATAGTGTGGTAATTTTCACCTCCCTAGCTCAAGGAATAAGAAAAATATTTAAGGGGAGGGGAGGGGGGGGGGGGGGCGAAATGACCCCTCCGCCCCCGCCCACACCTCTCCCCAGGGCTGTACAGGTCCCCAAAAGCCCTGGCCAGATATGGTTGATATACCGCCACCTGACCGCTGTGAATTCATTGAGTTGATGTGAAATAATTCAAGCATTTGATTTATAAAATGATCAAATTTTAAATCCGGAAATTCTCGTATTTTCTTGTTTTCAGATAGTTGAGAGAAATCCACAAGAAGCCGATAAATGCAAAGATTCAGGAGATTTGTTTTGATTGATCGAGTTTTCGGAAGGCCTCGATGCGTGGAGAATGACAATCGACAAGTCGGCTCACACCCAAGAGAGAGTTTATTGGTTGAGCTGAAGTCTGGAGACGAACAGCGCCATCGGGCTAATCCCAGATCAAGCACATAGCTCAACCAATCATATCCTCGGATTAGTCCGAACACGAGACACGGATCTTCTCAGCTTTAATAGGTGCCGCCTGTCTTACGTTCGGCAAGGTCCCTCATATTTTCGAGCGATTTACAATGTACAATGAATATAGGCTACAAGCCAGATTTTTTATTTTATTTTTTTTTAAATTCATTATGCTATATTACAAGAGAGATAACAAAGAAGCACATACCTCTCTTACTCATAACCAATCGTTTATATACCTATACATATTCAATAGTCACCCCTTGCTCTCGCAGCAAAAAATATCAAAGAAAGTATAACGTTATTGGCAATATATATAGAAAAGTGCTTCGATGAATTATGTTTTAAAGATGCTTTTTATTGAACTGATCAAACGCTGAAGATGAACAGTTAGTGTGAGAATGGATTTACATATATTTGTAATATCTGAAAGTATTCTACTTTGCCATTCTTTCTGAATATTTTTCAACAATTTTGTATATGATCGAAAGTGAGAAAGTTACCGTTGAAATCCACTAAATCTCTTACATATAGATTTTGTTTGTCATACCATTTTCTTATCAAATGCATTGATTTGGAATACTGGTTGAAAATGTGATATTGCAAGGGAGATAACTAATGATAAAATAATTCTAGCATGGGGAAGGACCAGTGTGAGATCAACACACTGACGCTTTTAGCAAAAGGATATAAATTCTCAAATACATAGCTTAATTTCAAATCAACTTTTTTATTTGTATATTTTCGGGCAATGTAGACAAAATATTGCACAGGATTACATTTGTAGCATCATACAAGACTATAAGCCTGTGAGATCCCTACGAACATGAGACCAACGTTTTATTAATGTACCGAGGGCATGGACAGAACTTTTTAAACGTTCGTTTAGGATAAATGGCCACATAGAATATAACGGTTTACCAGTCATACCAGAGACTGCAAAACGGTTGATGGTTTTGAGAACACGGCGTGTAAGCGACTTCTTGAAGAGCAGTTTTTATCTGAATATTCCTAAATTAAACTGGGGCATGATCTTTTAAATTGTGTTCTATTTCCTTCAATGTTATTGATAAGCGACTTTTTCAAGAGCAGTTTTTATCTGAATATTCTTAACTTTAGCCCACTGATCTTTTAAGTTATGTGCTAACTCCATTAATGTTATTTATTAAGCAAGTTTTTCAAGAGCAGTTTTAATCTGAATATTCTTAACTTAAGTTGACTGATCTTTTAATTTATGTGGTAACTCCTTTAATGTTATTTATCGTTATTATTATATATGTTGTTATATGACACCCCACATAGGACATTTGGACCGTGCATGGTCCATCAAGACCCCAATACGTCCACATCAGGCCTGCTTGTCGAGTGCGGACATTTCCGAAGACGTCCGGAGCCCGCAATTCCACAATGCACCTGCGACGTCCCGCCGCAAACTCGCCACCAACGGGCCCTTAACTAGCCTTTTACTACTACTGTATACACTCTGAATACATAAACCTTTTCTTGAGGAAAGAAATTCTTTCGCGCAAAAAAAAACAAACAAACAAACAAACGACTTTTTCAACTTTTAGCCAAACCGCAATCGGGCTTCTTTCTTTGATGAGAGCAAAAATAGGGGGAAAAAAGTTGTTTTTTTCTTACGAATTACGTGGGTATCTACCATCCAATATCCTACAGGTCAGGCAACTGTGATACTAAAAAAGTCCATAGTGGTGTATGAGATAATACACGAGTAGTGTTAATCCGAAAAACGTAAGGTTTATTGTGACTCATATACTATCATATGATAAGAACCTACAAAAAACCCTATATGATATATATGCTGTTACAAAGTTTGTCCCTACAGGTTGACGCATATTTCTAGTAGAACTGCAGGGATATCATTTCAATAACTTTGATTAACTATCAGGATAATTTGTCTGTGTAATTAGTGCTATATTTTCTGTAATAATTTTTGGAAATTATATGGAACTCTAATGACATTTGTATTATAATTAACATTTATGAAACCTGCCACCAAAATTACACACACGAGCGATGAAATAACGATACATATACAAAGTAACCGACACATCTCTCTACAGTCAGCGAAGGAAAATCAAGGGAGGCTACGCTAAAAGTACACGTCGATGGAGTGGGGTTCAACAGCTCCCCATCCACCAGTAGAACGTCCACGAGCAGAACGTCCATCACCAGGACGGTTTGGGGCTATACAAAAATGCGGATTCCAATGGCCATATCGGGTACGGATTGCGGACCTCTATTTGTAACGTCCACAGACTTTAATAGAAATCGAACCACGATTATCATATCTGAATCTAAGACAAAAGCCGAGGTGGGCAAAAGCCCCAGGGACAAAAGCGCCGCGTACGAAAGCCACAGGGGCAAAAGCCCTAGCGAACAAAAGCCCCATACCAATTAATTAAAAACCAATAAATCGAATAGCCGGGCTACTGTACCTCAAATACCGCGCTATTTAGATAGGCACTACAAGAAAATGTAGATACATGTACGTACCATTATTTATCCAAATAGACCCGATCGCGCTACTCGACACTTACGGTATCCACTGCCTCTTATTTTTATTGTTTATTAAGTATCAGGATAAAAAAAAAACGAAGTGGTTATTAATCGGCAAAAAAACCCACACGGTTGAATAGAGCGATTTGGGCTATTCGTAGAACTGACGACAGTGGACCCTGCACACTCGTGTGCAGTGCAACAGTCAAACGATTATGACATTTTTAAGAAAGACAATTATGGCAATACTCTAATAATATGGGGTGGACGGCCACAGGTAAAAAGCTTTTTTTTTATAGCTCCAACATAACGTCACATTTATACCATCTTTTCCCGTGGTATTATGTGTTTTCTAAATAGCGGTACATGAAACTTGTAAACAATTCTACAAAAAGCATTTTAAACGGTACATTTCAAACAAGAGTGGTTAAAAATATATATTGGAACTTAGGGCTTTTGTCCGCTGGGGCCCAGTGATGAGTATTAATAATATACAATCATTTAACTAGAAGAGAATTGTGATGTTGATATCTTTTTGAGCCAAATGAGCTCTGAACGACATTAGGTTCTGAAACAAATATGTTATTCCAATTCAGTACTCGATGTACTAAATAGGAAATATACAAGATATGAACAGAACAATTCTCTTCTATAGTTAAATGACTGTTTGTTTATTTAAATATTTATCACCTAGTCCAGCGTTTGGAGAGAAAGAAATTAAATTTGGATATAGAAATTTAGAAACAATGCATTGGTGAAGAAACAGAAGAGAAAAATAAACTTTGACATTATCTATAATACCCGATACCGGGTAATGTGAATACAGAAAATGCTATACTCACTAGCAAATACATTTTCTAAATTGTCAATTCAAAAATGAAGAAAAAGTGTAAAATATAATAAAACTATTAGTTCCGGTATTGTCAAGGTCCTTATATGGAAGCGGATACCAAGGATAATTCGAAGTGTGAATCTGAATCCTTCTTGTGTATGAAGACGGGATGTGTGGGTGAAGCCAACAGTGATTTGTTGTGCACCGGTGATATGTGGGCGAGTGTAGCCAGTAAACGCTGCAGTGGTAGAATCAGGTAGGTTAACCGATGATTGTATGTAATAGCACACTTCATACTTCAGATATTCAATATTTACGCATCCGACGTCCGACAACTACAACAAACGACTTCACGGTATCAAATTACCAGGCCAAAATGGTCATGACAACTGGATACATTTAATCATTTATATAGTTGAATATAAGATTATGAAATATTTATAATTTATATTGTGTCATTTCATTGGGAGACATCACGTAATTAAAAACATAATTGATGACTTTGCGTTAGGTGCGAATTCTAGCACTGACCAACAACTCATTCACGTAAACATTGCGGAAAAGAAGCAGAGAAGCCCGTGTTATGTTATATATCATTTCGGTCATATTTTCCGTCCTCTCAGTCATGCTCAATAATAATTTTCTTGTTTGCCATATTGTACCGTTTTATGAGTCGTGCAGTAACAATATTGTATGGTATAAAATCTACTCTATCAAAATATTCCCCATCACGTGCCCGTCGTATCAGTCATGCATCCATCAGGAGAACGATCACATTTTCTCCCCCCATATGTTATACAGCATCCACCAGCAAAACACTCACAAATCCACCAAAGCAGACAAATTATAAAGTATCCACCAAAACAAAGGTAATATTATTCGTCCTTTTTCTTCCTCACCGAACGGTCACATGTCCATGCACCTAAGTGATATTTGACAGCGTCCAACAGAAGAACGGTCATATAACTCCGTCGGGTCAGTCATATTGTACAACATTCTCCAGGAGCACTGTCACACGTTGATCTGATCAATCATATTGTACAGCATCTACCAGGAGAACGGTCATATTTCCGTCCTTTCAATCATATTGTAGAGCATTCCCCAGAACAACTGTCAAGGGTCCATGTTATCACTCATATTGTACAGCATCCACCAGGAAAACGGTCATATATCTCCTATTCTATAACACTTGTGTCGTTAACATCGAGCTAACCGTGTAATTATTTCACGTTTTAGCACGGTTATGTTAAATCACCACCTGCCAAGTGCATGTGTTCATTTGGGACATTCCATTTCACAAGTCGGGTGAGGAAAGGGACGTCTGCTTTCATACAAGTAACAATCGAATAAAACAAGATGAAATTTCTTTCTCAAGTTTAAATGTTGTTTACGTCGTGAAATTGATTAACAAAGCGACACAAATAGACGTAATTCCCACACAGCTGAGAGTATCACTTCCCATTTGAGAGATCACATAAACTCGTTTTTTTCAAGAAAGGGGAGAAAGGTTGTCAAAGTTTGAAATATGTTTTCAGCCTTTCATTATAATCTTTCTTGCTAATCAATTTGGGTGGTGCAATAGAATAGAAACAATGTTTTCATATTCGTGCTCAGTGGTTATTTCACGCACAGCTAGTGTGAGAAAGTTAATCTTTTAGGGCATCAGCAGCAGAACGGCCATATGTCCCTGTCTTATTCTGTTCTATCAGTTATATTAGACAACATCCACCAGGAGAACAGCTATGTCCCTGCCTTATTCTGTTCTATCAGTTATATCAGACAACATGCATTAGCAGAAAGGCCGTATGTCCCTGTCTTATTCTGTTCGATCAGTTATATCAGACAGCATCCAACAGTAGAACGGCCATCTGGCCCTGTCTTATTCTGTTCTATCAGTTATATCAAATAACATCCACCATCAGGTTGGTCATATCTCCCTGTCTTATTCTGTTCTGTCAGTTAAGTTAGACAACATCCATCAGCAGAACAGTCATACCAGGCAACACGCACCAGCAGAAAGGTCACTTATTGCGGACATCTACGAGAACGCTCATATCTTCCAGTTTTTTTTTTTTTGTTTTTTTGTTTTTTTTTCATTTATATCAGGCAATACCAACCAGGAGAAAGGTAATATAGTCCCTCCTCGCAGTCATATTATACAGCGTCTACCATCAAAACTGAAAATGTTTCTGTTTCTTATCAGTCAACATCCACCAGGAGAACGGTCATATGTCCCTGTCTTATTCTGTTCTGTCCGTTATGTCAGACAACATCCACCAGCAGAACGGTAATATGTCCTTGTCTTCTTCTGTTCTGTCAGTTATACCAGACAGCATTCACCAGCAGAACGGCCATATGTCTCTGTCTTATTCTGTTCTATCAGTTATATTAGACAACATCCACCAGGAGAACGGTCATATGTCCCTGTCTTAATGTGTTCTGTCAGTTATATTAGACAACATCCTCCGGGAGAACGGTCATATGTCTCTGTCTTATTCTGTTCGATCAGTTATAAGAGACAACATACACGAGCAGAACAGTCGTATTTCTCTGTCTTATTCTTTTCTATCGGTTATATCAGGCAACACGCACCAGCAGACGGGTAACTTATTCGCGTATATCAGGCATCTATCAGCAGAACGCTCATATCGTTTCAGTTATATCAGGCTACATCCACCGGAACAACGGTAACATTCTATATTTTATCATTTATATCAGACAATATCCACCAGGAGAAAGGTCATATAGTCCCTCCTCGCTGTCAGATTATACATCGTCCACCATCAAAACTGAACATGTTTCTGTCTTTTATCAATCAACATCCACCAGGAGAACGGTCATATGTCCCTGTCCTAATGTGTTCTGTCAGTTATATCAGACAACATCCACCAGCAGAACGGTAATATGTCCCTGTCTTCTTCTGTTCTGTCAGTTATACCAGACAACATTCACCAGCAGAACGGCCATATGTCTCGGTCTTATTCTGTTCTATCAGTTATATTAGACAACATCCACCAGGAGAACGGCCATATGTCCCTGTCTCATTCTGTTCTATCAGTTATGTTAGACAGCATCGATCAGCAGAACGGTCATATGTCCCAGTCTTATTCTGTTCTGTCAGTTATATCGGACATCATCCACCAGCAGAACGGTCATTTATCTCTGTCTTATTTTGTTCTATCAGTTAAATCGGTCATATATCCCTGTGTCCCTCTGTTCTGTCTGTTATATCAGACAACATCCACCAGCAGAACGGTCGTATGTCCCTGTCTTATTCTGTTTTATCAGTTATATTAGAAAACATCCATCAGGAGAACGGTCATATGTCCTTGTCTTATTCTGTTCGATCAGTTATAACATACAACATCCACCAGGGGAACGGTCATATGTTCCAGTGTTGTTCTGTTCTGTTAGTTATGTTAGACAACATCCACCAGCAGAATGGCCAGGTGGCTCTGTCTTATTCTGTTCCGTCAGTTACATCAGACAACATCCATCAGGAGAACGGTCATATGCCCCTGTCTTATTTTGTTCGAACAGTTATA
>JAVTVY010018822.1:0-81429 GCA_036873755.1 Hanleya hanleyi | reverse complement strand
TCTCGAGTTTTCCACGGACATGCATGCTGTATTCACATTTATAGTTGAATGTATTTAGTTTATTATCGACAGTTCATCTATTCTCTTGCCAGTTCTGATATATTGTAAAGAACATACAGCAATGTTGCAATTCAATATCACAATGTTGCAGTTCAATACCACAACGTTGCAATTAAATACCACAATGTTGGCACTCAGTATCACAATGTTGCAATTTAATAACACAATGATGCATTTCAATAACACAACGTTTGAATTTAATTCACAATGTTACAATTCTCTCTGGTATGAACTATTTTATATGCATACACAAGTTTCGGAAAGTATCAGTTTACTTCTTCATATTTACACTTTGTTGCCATTTAACTGGTTGCAGACAAGTCATTATCCAACAAGTCAAGAAACAGCAAGTGTGTAGGTTTTAGTCTCCAGCTGAAATACAAAATAATCGAAGTAACCCGAAGCCGCGGTTCTAATAATGTTCACGCAAATGTGACAAATAGAATTTTAAAAAATCACGGTGTTTTCCTGATATTCCATCTTGGTTTAATTAGATTGGGTGTGTACAGTTTTCCACAAATCCTCAATTAAACGATGCTTCTTATGCATGCTTTCAACAGAATGATCAGATTTCATTCATTCTATCAGTAGCATAACCATTTGAGTGAAGATAACCGCAAAACAAACTATGACACACAGGTACATCGGAACAGTCAAACCACTATGATGCTTCACCACAAATTCCCTTACATTATCAAACGATTCTACTTTTAACAACAAATTATCTGTTACACGTATTCCCTTTGCACCACAAAAAGTGAGCTTCGCAATACCTTTATCACCCCGTAGATTCAGTTCTCCATCCCTTGTGTGATATGGCATTACATTCCATCCATTGGTGCATGTTTTCCATCCTACGGTGCAAAACATGGCCGAAAATACACATTTGTTGGCCTCGCCTGACAGAGTGTAGCATACAGATGGGCAGTGGTGGGTGTATGTGGATAATCATGTAACCTGTCAGAGGCATATTTAATCATAGAAGCGATGTGGTCACAATTCCCTCTCAGCCAAGATCCAGGTTTCTATAAATAAGCTACATATTTAGAGCTGTTGTGGCGAACAGCAACACGTCAATTTGTCGGTTTACATTCTTCAAAATGCGCATGTTGGCATATCATGATCATACTATATAGAGCACAAGGGAGCGCTCAAATTCAACGGTTCCGTTTTGCCCAACCTTCTCCTATTCTGTTTTTGGTGAACGCTCTTAAAAAAGTGGTGCAGTGACTCGGTTTTTATTTTATTTTTTTTTAATTTGAAATAAAATAATGAAATCAAGAAAGAACAGGTGTACTTCAAAACCCAGAATATTGATTTTCCAACACTATTTTTACAGTAATCCTAAAATTTAATGTGGCATAATTTAGTAAATCAAAGTTTTGATTCACGAAGATTATTTTGCCTAACATTTTGCGAAAGAAAACTGATGCGCTGGAAACTACGTGAGGCATGCGTTGACCCGAGACACAGAACAATTTATGATGGATCTAACGTCAGCAAGCTACATTATGTATATTAACAATACGGTTGATATTTCTATCCCGGCATGTTGATGGATTTTCAGGCCAAGAATCCACAAGTGAAGGATAGGTTGAAATCATTTCGCTTTCAAGTCTTCAACATTGAAATTCGCGAATAGCAATGGTAATGAAATCAATCCTTTCAAGAATTCCACGCACCAAGGGATGTCTTGTCGTGCACCGTGATATGGACTACCACCATACAATTGCCCAGCTGAGTTCATCATCGGAATGTCTAGTTCGCTTAACTGACTTTACAACAACAGAAGTGTATACTAAATATCATATCATATCAGCATATTTCACTGAAAACGAACGGACCCATATGATAAAAATGACTCCAATCGGGTATAAAGTGTGGGTTTATCTGTCAGAATACCCACAACAGCTCCAACTGTGTAGCTTATTTATACGGAAAACTGTATGTTAACTGAGAAGGATTGGAATTGTGATCACATGCCTTCTATGATTAAATAGGCCCCTGATAGTCTACTTGATGTCCGGCACTGCCTATTTGTATCCTCCACTCTGTTAGGAGAGGCCGAAAAACCTCTATTTACGGCCATGATTTGCACCACAGGATGGAAAACTGAATTTATGGGATGTTTATCATCTCCCAATTTCTTGTGGCCTAGTATGTCTAATGAATAAGTGCCACACAACAACATATACGTTTGGTTATTGGACAACTCTTAGTCCACTTTTACCCAGATACAGCAACTGTTTTTCTTAACCCATTTGATACCTTTCTCAATCGAATATTGGTATGTATAATTAACCCTCCACTCTAACGATTCACCCATTTATGTACATAAGGCCAAGAAAAAAAATATGTCTGTTTCCGGTTACCCGACCGAGTCTAGATAAATCGTGCGACTCTAAAAATTTTATCAGCAAATTCCAACGAAATCACTACCAAGTCCGCGTTTTACGACAACAACAACAACAACAACCGTAAAGCGGCGCGCCCACAGTCAGCATACCGTAAAGTGTGACTGGAGCTGACCGCATGGCATGGCGGCAGGTTGACGATCTTTTCAGGAAATAAAGCACCTACTTCTAGGTCGGGAATCGAGAAGTCAGCAACCCGATTACGCTTCAGTCGACTTGATCATGTTTACCAGGACAATTTTAAACATATTCTCCATCAACTTCTAAAGAAATCTACTGATTTGATGGCTTGAAATGACGTTTGCTAAAGCAGTGTTTAGCGGACACGGCAGCTTACAAGTGGTGTTCGTTTTCAGCGAAATTGGCGACGACAAAGCTAGTCGCCGTCAAAGTCTAACCGACCGGTACCATTTCTCCGCTAAAAACTCCAAAATTTCCCCGACTTGTTTTATTATGAATGCATTGAAATATACCCCCAAGATTCAAGCAAGTAATAATTCTTCTGTTTTCGAGAAATGGCTTGTTCAAATCATTGTACTGTTGTACAGTAAGGAATCGCATCTCGTTTCTCAAATTGTTCGAATTAGGTAGTCGCTGGTACAAACCTCCATGATGTTCAAATTAATTTCCCATTTCATTTAATGTCAATTTTTTCTTCAGGCTTTTCCAGAAAATAAGTACACTCTCCCTATGGAAGGCACTGAAATTCCACATGGAATTTTGTATTTTTCACTAAAAAGTTTTTAATTTCTGGGCGGAAATCCTTGAATATATTGTTTTGCATATCAAGTTAATAAATTAAAACAATACTCGTTTTGGTGGTAAACAGCAGTCAAACACATTATTGGCAATTCTCATTTCCATAATATCAGTACAATAACTGGTTTCAGCAGAACTTATTGAAATATCAAGATTTGCTGGATCCAGTAGAGATAAAAATACCAACAATATATTTTGAGGGTATCTCCCCCCCCCCTTTATCTTTTGGGGGATAAGATCTTTTGAATATCTGAAAATATGGGGGGATGTGTCCTGGGAGAATATGTTCAAGTGGGTGGGAATGTTATACAATCAAGAATATATTTGTAGACCATTGTATATGGGACAGGAGTAATGGACATCAAAATAAAATTTATTTCCAAAATAAATTTTTTTTTGGCCCTACCTACTCTATTTTTTTCTGGCCCGTAATCGGAAACAGACATATATTTTTTTTTGGCCTAATTAAGAGCAGCATGTTTAAAATAATTATTAGCAACTTCAGGATCAGTAAGCGAACAGGTCCAAACAAATGAGGCAAAATACTAAATACTGGGAAATTAGCTACCGGTACTTAAAACTTATAATTGTTCAACTACTTGATTAAAGTTGGTTATTTTTTATTACGAAACTGGCTCATTCAGGCGCCTCGGAGCACGTTTGAAAGTGGGGGGGCTGAACTCTATATCGGCCATGTTAAATGCTGGACTGGTGCTATCTAAGATATGACTTATAACATTGCAGTCTCAAAAAGAGGGGGGCTGTAGCCTCCCCCCCCCCCCCGTTCTGCGGCCCCTGTCATTTGTCGCCGGATTCTGTTTGAGAAAGCAGCAGACAGGTCGCCTCACTGGGACAAGATTCTACTGGATTGCATATACATATTGCATATCTCATACCACATAAATATCAAGGGACGTAAACTGAAATGCACTTTTCCGCCAGAAATTACCGGATTCAGAGGCTCGATTGAGAACAAATAAACGCAATTTATTCATACCTGGCGGTGTTCAGGTTTTCTGTTACACTTCATAGCACAAATCCCGGCTCTTATATGGCGTTGCGGTGCATAGTTTTTGTAAAATCCTTTCTCAAATCAGCGGTTAAATTCCCCCGCTTCGAGCATCTTCACGGACGTTGAAATTGGAGCCATATGCAAGAGGGACTGCCGTAGCCTCGAACCCGAGATCATAACAATTACGTCACGCACCACGAACAACGCTGATTGACTGTTTACACTATTCAGAGACTCTATAATAAAGTTTTTATTATTATTATAGAGTCTCTGCACTATTGCAGTGGACAGTGCGCGAAATTCAAAACTGTGAAACGTGTCCGTCAATCCAAGATAGCCGATCAGCGTTGTTCGTTGTGCGTGACATAATTGTTAGGATTTCGGGTTCGAGGCTACGGCAGTCATTCAACGTCCGTGAAGATGCTCGAAGCGGGGGAATTTAACCGTTGATTTGAGAGAGGATTTTACAAAAACTATGCACCGCAGCGCCATATACGAGCCGGGATTTGTGCTATGAAGTGTAACATAAATTGCGTTTATTTGTTCTCAATCGAGCCTCTGAAATCCGGTAATTTCTGGTGGAAGAGTGCATTTCAAGTTTACGTCCCTTGATATTTATGTGGTGTGAGATGGGTATGTATATGCAATCCAGTAGAATCTTGTCCCTGTGGGTCGCCTGGGAGGTCAACAAATAAAATATTTCGAGATTTGCATCCTTTGTACAAACTGACAGGAAGTCAGATCAAGATAGTAATTACACTAAAAGTCGGAGAAATTGATGGTGAATCGGATGATATATGAGACAAATAACTTTTTCTTTCGTCATCTTTGACGTCGGCAAAAGTTTTGATGTTGGTGAGGGCTCTACTTTGGATTTGGAGGGGACCAACCTGTAACCATATGGGTCATCTATACGCGATAAGACTGACCCTGGGATCGTGTGTATCCATTCTCAGCCTACTTTCGGCAACTGCAAGAGGGAATTTCCAGAAATCAATACCACGTGACTTCGTCAACCAATCAGCTAAAGCCTATCGACGTAACTTCATCTTAACCCGCCATTTTCAAGTCATGTTCAAAATTACAGATCTAGAACGCCTCTAGGGTGATACGAAAGTTATTCATACCTATATCTTTTGTAAGCTCAGGCAATATATGTTTCCGAAGTGATATGAAAACCTGTAATTTATCAGATTTCTCCAGTCTGTTCTCCGCCGGACGAAGGCCGAACAGAATCCGGTAAAGTATCGGATATCATTCCGCGATAATGGAGACACACGATTCGCAAGCCATCTCATGGATGACGAAGTGTACACAAATGGGAGGGGACAGTAAGGATTTGAATTATTCCCCTTGTTTTCTCTCACAATGTGAATGGCGATACTTCATGCTAAAATGACTGCTCTCTCCGTAGCCAAGTTGACATGGCTTCGTTCGTTCCTTTACTATCGTCCCGTCATCAGTTTCGAGCGACATCTGTTTCGGAGCGGCCATTTTAATTTGGTGGTATCACGTGATCGCGCACACAATGTGACGTAATTTCTGAGGTTCTGCTTGCTGGTTCGTTTCGTCGAGCTGTCGTGCAAGAAAATGCTGAGAATTCGCCTTGACGCCGTATGTATCTTTAAAAAATTGCCAACCAATATATGAAAATGCTATTGTGCCTAATGCCAATTTTCATCACTCGAAAAACCCCCATAGATCTGAAATCCTGGCTGTCAATTTTATTCTCGGTAGCCTGAATTTGTTGTCTGCTATTGGGTCAAAGTCACCTCCTGTCAGGTTTTTTGTTTTCTATGGAAGAACAGAAGGGTCATTTCTTATTTAATTTACCATATCAAAATTGAGAATGACAATAAACACTAAGTGAATTTAACATACCTCTACAGTTCCAACTGGTTTGATGACGTTTATCACCTCTGCCAGTTCACTAATATGTGTGAGTAATCTCCAACAGTATTATTGTTGGGGGTATCAGGATACTTTAGAATTATTTTATTAATAATTTAACCATCAGATGGTTGATAAAATGCAATAAAAATAAATAATAAAGAAAAGAAAAACAAACACACAGAAAAAGATGAATAATTTTCATACTCCTCCTTATGCTAGGTCTGAACAATTAATAACTGAACAATTATTCTTTTTTGAGATTTCTCGTATAATTCTGGGTCTTACTCCTCACATCCTGTTTCACACCTTTTCAGAATGAGAAAGGAGTGCAGAGACATTATCGTTTGTACGACCCAGAGGCCTTGACTAAGGCTTACAGAGATGTAAAGGAGAAAGGTGTATCTGTAAAAGGGACATTTCACTACAGAGAGTCAATTTTTCCAAAAACATAATTTGCTTTTAATGTTATCACCTATGATAACTTAAGTCAATATCCCAAGAAACATGCTAGATATTCATTTTTCAGGTAGAATAGTTTCTGGTTATTTTTGGAGGCTTAACGACAGGTGGAAATTCTGAACTCAAAATTAGCATTTTCACATTAATTTTGTAAATAGATTAAAACTGACAAATAATTAGACTTATGTGATAAATTTTATGTCCATCATCATGAGAAAGGAATGTTTTGTCAATATATAGTAGGAAAATGTACACTTCTCATTCCATTTTCTCAAAAACATAGTAATATTGTAAGAAATTTCATTTGTTACTTACCTGACAGATTTGTTGAAATTTTTAGCCATGGAAAAGGGAGAGCAAATCAGTCAAAACTTAACTACATTTCTAAAGCTAGTTTGTATGAAATCTGTAGGATAGATAACTGAGATAAGTTTGCAAGAATCAAGGAGAAATGACTAAAAATCAGTTACTTACGTGACATGTCACGTAAGTAACCGGTTTTGTCACGTAAATAACAATCATTGTAAGCATTCTGATCACAATTGTAGCTACCATGTTCCAAACTGACTATCCTTCAAGGATGATAAAAAGATACATTAATATCTGGAAACATTAAATACTGAAGAGAAGAGATTAAACTTGAGTAACAGCTCAATCAGAATACCCTGAAATTGCTGGATTCTGACAGACTAACGTTATACTTAGAGAATTCGGTCCCCCAGTCCAGTATCACCAACTGTACTTGTTTATGGTTATATATGAGGTGAACAAAACAGGTGAAGTATGGGAACTGAATTCAAATTCATTAGTTAATGCACAAATGTATATCAGATTATTATCTGGGGGATTTCACTCCATGTAACATTTTTATTCAGTTTCTTTAGTTTGCTCACTCAGCCAGATAAAAGGAAAGAAAAACTTTACAGCTACAATCTCATAAATATATTGTAGTATCCTGTAACTTATCAATGGAACATGTTACATCTTTCATTCACTTGATTAGATGACAGATCTAGATTTGTGCACTCATATAAGTAACACAGAGGCTCTTTTCTTATGATTAAAAATCGCCAAACAGATCACCAGATCTGAAAGTGAAAATCTCCACAATATGATATAGATTCTTTAGTATGTGATTGAAGAATCACACACTAGCCATGTTTTCTTGCATTTTTTTAGTGGGTGGTATTACATTACAATATTTTTCAATGATTTTCCAATCCAAATTGCTTTCGGTATGGTCTAACTTTGGTCACTTGCATCAACCTCATCATCTCGTATTGGTGACAGTCATCTTGGCCCCTGATAGCCATGTATTTACATTTTAGTACTGCAAGTGCATCTCTGTTTATTGCACATTGCAATAAAGATGCTGAAAATTTATAATCATGATAGTTATATAAAGATTTTAATTCATGCTCTCAACGTTACATTGTTATCTCTGGTACACATTATCATGATTGAGTATAGACTCAGCATTTCATTGGATAAATTCTTTACCACAATGTACAATACATATTAAATTTTACTGTCTAATATAATGCCTTCGAGTACATCCAGAGAAGCAATGTGGACTACTGGGATATCCTCACCATAACATTTCATTATGTCATGTTACTTACGTGACGCCTTTTTGTTACTTACGTGACACTACCAGTGTTGCTTAATTAAGTATTAGAACGCACTTAAAATAAATATGCCAAAAAACATGTATATTGTGTGCTTGTTCACTCTCATATCAAGAATATATATCATCAATTGGGTAGATTTTCCCAATCAAATCAGACGATTTTTAATTAGAAGAAGAAAATGAGAAAAATGCCTTAATTCTCTGCGTTACTTACGTGACAGAGCACAAATCAAGCTCTGTGAACTAATCAAGTGAATGAAGAGTTGTAACATTTCTCATATAGATGGCAGGATACTACTCTAATATACTTATGAGGTTGTAGCTGTAAAGTATTTTTCCTCTTTTCTGGCTGAGTGAGCAAACTTCCAAAAAGGAATAAAAATGTTACTTACGTGACGTGAAATGAGCCAAAAATGGCTGCCAGGCTACATCGTGTTCCGGAGATAACTCTTCGACAGCGTACCATTGGTGCCGTGAACACTGACACAGTGAAGTCTGGGCCAGCCCCACTCATTCCACTGGAACAAGAGGCAAGGCTTGCCGATCACATTGCCCTTCTGGCTAGAGTGGGATATGGTTTTACCCGTACAGAGGTGTGCAATCTTGCCACGGATTTGGCTGCCGACCTTGGGTTACGTCCTAAAGGAAAGCCCCTTTCCCTCCAATGGTTTCGGAATTTCATGACAAGATGGCCAAACTTAGCAGTGAAAAAGCCCAGATCTCTGGAAATAGCACGTGACAAAGGGACATGCGAAGAAACGGTTGCTGCTTACTTTGATGAACTGGGTAAAATTATGACCAAATACAACTTGACTGACAAGCCGGAGTGCATTTACAACGTTGACGAAAAGGGTATATCATCGGATCACACCCCTCCTTTTGTTGTGGCAGAGAAGAAGGCCACAACAATTGCAATCACAAGTGGAAAATCCAAGAATGTTATAGTTTTAGGAGCTGGTAATGATTTGGGATCAGCTATTCCCCCATATTTTGTGTTCCCTGGTAAGAGGATGAGGGCCGAACTGCTTACAGGTGCAACAGCTGGTGTCGCTGGATCGGTGAGCGAAAGTGGATGGTCGAATACGGAAATTTTCAAGAAGTATCTCGAAAAGCATTTCCTGAAATATACACAAGGGCGGGATGCCTCCAAGCCACTACTTCTTCTGTACGATGGTCATAAATCTCACGTGACACTGGATATCATTGATTGGGCGAAGGAACGTAATATCATCCTCTTTGTCCTCCCACCTCATACAAGCCACGTTTTGCAACCTTTGGGTGTTGGATGCTTCGGACCCTTCCAGAAAATTTATAACAACGAAAGGGCCAAATTCATAAGTACCCCCAGGAAGCCGTCTTTGTGAAATATGCAATTCGGGGGCAATAGAAGATGAGATGCACTTTTTATTAGAGTGTAGAAAATTTGATAGTCAGAGACAGAAACTCTTTTCAGAAGTATGTGCTTCAAATTCTAAGTTTAGTAGTTACAAGATACATGAACAGTTCATATGGCTACTGAGTTGTGAGGATAGTATTATATGTAACTCTTTGGGAAAGTATTTGCACCAGTGTTTCTCCTTAAGAGAACTTGTGTGAGTAATACAAGAAGTGCGAGTTCCAACACTCCGTGTAACAGTACCATATCAACTGTGTAGGCCTATTTTGCCAACTATGGATTAGAATTCACTCACTTGTCCGTGTTATATAGTCTTCAAAATGTAACAACCATTGTGTCGTGACTATCATAGTTTGGTAATGTTTAATTGAGTGGGGAATACAAATGGGGAGGGGGGAATGTTTATTCAGATGATTTAAATCAGGGCTGGGGGAGCATTGATTGTACGCTCCATGAGGGCACCTTGATTGGTCAATAAATTCTATTCTATTCAACAAGGTGCAGCCAGTCTAGCCCCTTGATGAACTGATTTACACGAACTTGACCTATTATTGACAGGTCTATGGAATGGATGTTAACAGAATGTTTTATCATTTATCTCCATGGGTTATAAGTGTTTCCAAATTGATATATAAATGCGTTTCTAGGGCATACACTGAATATTATATTTCATGTTATAAAAAATATATAAACAATGGATTGGCATAGAGAGTCATATATAGCTAAATAATATATAGCCCTCACGAGCATAGCCCTCATACTCGTGAGTAGCTAAGATTCATAGCGTCTCCCTTCCCTCACCGCTATGCCGACGACAAATACATTTCCCTGGTGGTAACTCGAACATCTCAATGGCGCACTTATTATTACCTTTGCGCCTGATTTCAGTCACGATCAGCGGTGTATTTAATTTCCGAAAAGAGTATCCTCGACCGACCATCGACAAAACACACAGGCAACTTGTTGCAGCGCGCATGAACTTTGAACACCACGTGTTCTTCAAGCGTACACGCCAAGATCACTCTACCAAAGCGATGACGTGCACTTTCTAATTTAAATATTCCGTTACGTAATCAGAAGTGCGTTCTCTTGAAAAGCTGATTTTCAAGTACACACACGATTTCCCATTCTCTCCTTGAAATTTTGATAAAATCGCCAGTATAAGGCTGAAATAGCGCAGAAAATAACATCTCTGCTTCAGAGGAAGAATTTTATCGATTGATCTATTTTCTTGTGTGTAAAATTTCGTTTCACATCAAGTGAATTTTGGACCGTTGTTGATCGTTTGAAATTAACGTTGGTGTTGTTGTTGTATATTCTGCCACTTATTGGTGTTTTATTGTTGAGTTCACATAAATCAGAAGATAATTCAGTTTGAGCATCATGGAATAATCCATGAAATAGCAACCCGTTAGATTTAATTCTTGAAGTTTGTGGCCAATATTTCCCTGCTTAAAATCCTATTTAGGCTTACTAAAATTAATATACATAGTCATAGATTTAGTAAACACAAAGTTATTTATTAAAGATTTAGAATAAGGATCATTGTTGGTGAGTAATTGACCCTGAGTAATAATTACTGGAACAATTTGAAGATCGAAATTAATTATATTTAAGGTCTTTAACATTAAAACATTTAATAATAATTAATATTTCGCAGACGTCTTCTGGTAGACTCGTATAAATATTTACAACCGTGTCTAAGATACTGAGCAGTGTTAAAACTAAATTTCCATTCTTTTGAAGAACATAATTATGGCCTCCTGTTCGACAGCCGCGTCCCCCTTGTCAAACAGGAATGTATACGACCATTACTTAGAGTGTCTGACTGCCAAATGTAGTTTCACAGAAACCGTCAGTAGATTTCTTTCCAAGTACAATACAGTAATTGAGAAAACGAATCCCTCAGTTATTTGTATTGCATGTACTTCCGAATCGGCGGATTGTAAAGTTTTGTACACAAAGTTTACCCGCGTTTACAAGAAAGTCACAGAATTAAGAAGTCGGAAATCCGAAAAGGAGGAGTATTTAGACAAGGCGTTTGTTTTTCCTGTGTGTACATCTACAGAAAACACAGGAAATGAAGAGCAAAGCAGTTCAAATGAGAGTGGTAATCATAGTGTTCCCGAAACAACAATGAAAACACGACTGCAGGAGAAACGTGCGAAAGAGGAAGAAGAAATTCAAATGGAACGTGAAGAATTTGACATTCTCCAAGGGATATATGATAATGCCATGTTTGGTGTAGAGGCTGTCAATCAAGACTATGAAGAGGAACTCAAGAAGAACAGAACTCGAGAGCATGCAGATCTGAAAACAAAATACGAGAAACTGCAGGAAGATTTTCAAAGCAAATGTGCACAGTTGGATGATATTCAGGACCAGTTGACTGCGACGAAAAGAAACATGAACAAAAAACTAAAGCGGAGAGACTCAGCAATCAGCCAACAGTTAGAAGAATTGGCGGAAATGAAACGAAGAAGGATGGACGAGGACATCACAAGACGGGAACTCGAGGACACAGTACAGAACCTACAGGTCGAACATGAAAGATACCAGAATATTGGAGCGAAACTGGAGGAAAGCAGGAAGAAAAAGCGAGCACTGCAGAAAAAAGTTGACAAGCTGAAAGGGAAAGTTGGAGAAGGAAATCAAAACCAAGTGTCTGAAATAGAAATGAACATTCAGGAGATTGATGAGCTGAAATTACGAGTACAATTTCTAGAAAACGAGAACAAGACTTTACAAGAAGTGCATTTATTGTTACAAGAAGATGAAATACGGACATTTCAAGATGGCAGATACACAGATGACATCAGACAGGTTGTGATGGAACTTCTATCTCTGAATGTGAGCTTGAGTAAAATAAATTCTGTTATCAGAATTGTTTTAGCTAAATTAGCATCCATTCATGTAGATGAGAAGGCTCTTCCCTCTAATTCACTCAAGTCAAGACTGATGGTGGAAGCCAGACATCTCGGATATGTTCAAGTTGGAGAAGCCATGCTTCAGTCATCAGATCCAGGCACCAGTAATATTGTGGGAAGTACTTTGCATACGGATGGCACTACTAAGCGACACAGACAATTCCAGAATTTTCAGATAACACTAGGTGCCAATGAAACTCTTTCTGTGGGTTTACGTGAAATGGGGAAAACAGATGCGGAATCAATTATGCAGACATTCACAGACTGTATGGATGAGCTTAGTGAGGTCATTGGTGGCGGCATCGATGCCGAGGACCATGTGGAGAGATTGGTGGTTTCCATTAAGAACACAATGACCGATCTCGGTTCAACTAACCTGTGTTTCAACAGAAAGCTGCAAGGACTACGTGAGAAGTTTCTGCCGAAAGTCATCGACACATGGGACCAATTAGAACCACGAATCCAATCACAGATATCGGATATGGGAAATTTTTTCTGCAAGCTGCATCTGCTGGTGAACTTTGCCTCCGAATGTGACAAATCTTTATCGGCTTTTGACAGCATCACACTGGAACGACCAGGTAGCCAATCATTTTCCAGCAGCACTGAATCTGGATCTGCGCGCTTGGTGCAAACAGCTGTGAAAGCTTTTCATCCACATGGATCAGAGGAGTCTGGAGTGGCTTCACATTTTCTGGCATTCTTGGGTACACAGAACAAGGAATTGGAGCTTATTTCTTACCGCGGCAACAGGTTTAACGTCCTTTTTTACGATGCAGCGGCTGTATATTATCATGTGAATGACATGAAAACCTTCATTGCTTCCTGGCCAAATCCTAATGGGCTTTTACGCGCTGTTCAAGAGGATTTGTCAAATAAAGTGAACATCGCAGGAATACGGGCTCTCGGAATTGTTGACAAGGTCATCACAGGCCCATTCTGGAGAATGCTGGAGAGCAAAACTAACATCCTGGAAACCAACCAGTACCTGGCCATCATGCAAGCACAGCTGGAGTCCTGGAGCAGTGACGCATCAGATTTGATGACAGGGGAAAAGATGTTCACCGTCGATGAAGGCAATACACTTAACATACACCAGGACTGCCTCTATGATGCTCTCTTCGCCGACACGAATGACGAGGAGTTAGACTTGCTGACACAACAAGCTCTGGAGCTGCTGATGCATGCCCTTCTTCTCATCCTGGAACGACAAGCAAAGGATCAACTACCTGGAGGCAAGTATGCAGATGTAACGGACAGCCAAATGAAACAAACATCTAATGTATCAACAACAAACAGTGCCTCGGAGCGTCACTTCGCGATCTTGGACATGCTGATGAGGAACAAACCGGCAGCATCCATCCCGCTCATCGAAACACTTACCTTGTGGATGAACAATAAAACAGCAAGATGGTTGGATGGAAAACGACCAGCAGAAAGGGCAAAACTGATGAAGGTAGCAAGAGACAGTGTCCTACGAGCTCGCAACATTTTTCCAGCACGCAAGGAATCTATTCGGGACCAGAAACGAAAACTGATTATGGAGAAACAGAAGGCCAAGGCAGATGCAGAGAAGAAGAGCATGGAGAGAACCGTTTTGCTGACTAACGCGGTGTCAGAGGTTGGAGGTGTTTGGACAACGGCTGAGCAGACAGACTTGCATTTATCAAATCTGAGACGTGAGGGAAAGGTGATTCGCAGCATTGTTATCTCACAGTTAAATTTCCATCGTTACGTGTTAGAGGTTAAGGCACAGAAGGAATTATTCTACCAGTCGAAAACTGTCAACGGGAAACGCGTGATATTTACAGATGACCAACTAATTAGCAATTTGAAAGACGTCATTCATTTTGCTTCTGTCACAGATGTGCCAACTTTAAATCAACCAGCACTACTCAGGAGTTCAGAGATTCGACATGACCGATTCCTGGAACAAAAAACCAAGGCCAAGGAGCGCATTCAAAAATCCCGACATGCTCGTATAGTGCAGTGCCAGAAAGAAAGACTACCTGACCTGATGAAGAATCCAGAAGACCTGGTGGGGAATCGCATCTTGTTCAACTGTGCTGAAGAAGGAGAGGACAAGGCACATTGGTTTGATGCCGTTGTTCTATCGGTGGCTAAACAGGTAGAGTCCAGTCCGATCAAAACAGAATACTGGATCAAGTATGATCTTGATGAGGAAGGTGCTAGCTGGAAATTTCCCTTACTGCAGGATTTGAAAAGAGGTGATCTTCTAATTGTGTAAATCATACAATACATTTTTGAACTGGTAACCCTCGTATCGTTTTGACATTCGCTGTTTTGTTGGTGTGAGTTGTGCCCAGCAGTGTATATTTGCATCTCTGATTGGCTTCAGTAACATTAAACATTAATGTAAATAACATTGAGGGAATAAAACGCATAAGATAACATTATTTATCTTTTTACTCCTCGTTGGTGTGAGTTGTGCCCAACATTGACAAAATCAATTGGCTTCATCACCATTAAACGTGAATGTAATAACATTGAGAAAATAAAATCATATCAAATTAATAAGGACTAACTTGTTTCTTGGACAGATTTTTAACTGAATCAAGTTGAAATGTGTTCATACACACATGCACACATACATACGTCTGTGTACCACATGTACACATACGCACATATGCCTCAGCATTAGCAAATGGTTATATGTACATGCAAAATGGTACAAATTGTTTAGACAGACTTTTGTTACATATAATAGAAGAATACTGACAGATGCATGTATGATTGCAGAGCTGCAGATTAAGTCATTTTTACTAAGATAAACATGATAGGCCAGTATACTATAATTGAACAGAATACATGACACACGCTGCAAAAAGGCGCGAAGCTTGCATAAATGGCCGACTGCTTTTGTTTTACAAACCCGGATGGAATGGCGCCATCTATGCACCTCGAGAAGTTCCAGGAGCGCCATCTGTATATTCTCATACCCATAAAGAGTTCCCCCCTTGTTCTGGATTGCCGCTACAGTTGTTATTCACTTTGATCGAAAGTTACCGTACCGTCTTTTGATCGAAAGTTACCGTACCGTCTTTATAATTACGTAGAGTTAGCTAGCCCGCCGTATTCTCCTTTGATCTTTTGTTTTAATAAATCGAAAATAGCATAGATTCAAATAGTTTATTGGTAACTCCGCTCCCCAGAAATCGAGTCGTGCGATTATTTTCATATATGTTTACGCACTTGAACACTTGGTTGTTGTAGTATATTTAGTACCAAACGAGGTTTGAATGACAACACATGAACAACTTCATTCAGCCATGTATTCCCAGAATGACCTTCCTTTTATTCCTCAGATACAGAAGAGTTCCATACCACCAATTCATGGTGTAGGGGAGATAACTCTATACCACACTCCTTCCCCCATATGCCAGAAGTTGTAGAATTATGGGTATACACTCAATTCTAGTTCAGAATAACACATTTCAAACTATTGGCTGATATATGATGCCTCACAATATTTAAGATTTAACCAACAATGTCTGTAATTGTGCTCTGAAACAATAGCACTTTTGAGGAATGTTAGTGGAATATGTTCACATTTACTTCTCATCATAAAATGTCAGCACAAAGGTGAAAACAAATTAGAACTCAGAACATATGTACAGTTAATCCAATTAGTCTCAACGTTATAACTTCTGTCTTATTATAATTCGGATTGTAAACTGTGATGAACCGATTATCATGTCACACATATAGTTACAAGTCCAATCTGTTTGGGGGTTGTCGGTTTCGAGATGGATTTCTTCTAGGATTCAGTTCAGGACCAGACATACATGTAACACGACTAGATCCATCCGCCGCACTCACCATTTCTGGTGAATTGATCACGGCATCATTGGCGACTTCAGTCACAGGATGACCCTGTGGTTTTACAAGATCTTGTTTTGAAGGATTCACCTCAAACTCACCTGGATATTTAGAGGAACCTGAACCGGATGGCACTATACTGATTGAGGTTGGGGTTTCTAGCGCTGGGGTCTCAATTTCAAGCTTTGCTTTGTTAAGCAAGATTTGATCGATGTGTACATGTCTGAGATTGCCCTCCACCTCTACGGCATAGGTCACCGGTCCAAGTTTCTGTACAATTTTGCCAGGTAACCACTTCCTTAACCCAGATCTGAAGTTTTTAACCAACACATTTTGACCTACTTCTAGTTCCCGCAGTGCCTGTTTCCCATCATGATGCAATTTTTGTTGCATCTGTTTCTTCTCGATCTGATCAGCAAGATTGGGTTTCAGTAAACTCAACCGTGTTCTTGGAAGGCGTTTCAAGAACAACTCGGCGGGAGTGACACCAGTAATGGTGTGTGGGGTATTGCGGTAAGACAAGAGGAAGTTTGCTAGTTTGTGCTGGACATCAAGTTTTCCCAAGTTGGGATCGAAAACTTGCTTGAGCATCATATTTTTGAATGTTTGTACATTCCTTTCAGCTGCACCGTTGGATTGTGGGTGGTACGGAGGGACCCTAACATGTTCTATACCGTTTGATCGAAGGAACTGTTCAAACTCGGCACTAATAAATTGAGGCCCATTGTCCGACACGACAACTTCAGGAAGACCCCATCTAGCAATCAAGTTTCGTAAGGCAGCTATGGTTTTCTCTGTGGTGGTGGATCCCATTATACAAACCTCTGGCCACTTGGAGTGTGCATCAGTGCAAATAAGGAAGTTTTGTCCATCTTTTTCAGCGAAATCAATATGGACTCTCTGCCATATCCGTTGGGGCCAAGGCCAAGGGTTCAAAGGTGCTGGGGGAGGGCCATTTCTTACCAGTGAACATGACACACAATTGTTCACTTTCACTTCAATGCGCTCATCAAGACCAGGCCACCAAACATAACCACGTGCTAGAGCCTTCATACGACAAACACCAGGGTGTCCCTCATGCAATATACTAAGTATTTGGGTTTGCAGTTTCTCCGGGATCACGACGCGAAGCCCCCACAAAATGCACCCTTGTTCTAGCGATAATTCCAACTTACGAGTGAAATAGGGCTGAAGACGTTCATCTAACACTTTGTCAGGCCATCCTAATTTCACAAAATCTACCACCTTAGAAAGAATGGGGTCTTTTGAAGTGGCTGTACTAACCTGTCGACTGGTGACTGGAAGACTGTCTACCAGTGAGAACTGAAATATCTCTGGCTCTATGGGATCAAACTGTGTTTTCTGAGGAAGCCTAGATAACGCATCTGCGTTACAGTGGAGACCTGATTTCCGGAATTCAATGTGATACTGATATGCAGAAAGCACAAGTGCCCATCGCTGCAAGCGTGCAGCTGCTAGAGTAGGCACAGCAGTATGTGGCCCAAATATGGTGGTCAAGGGCTGGTGGTCAGTTACTAGGGTAAACCATCTGCCATACAGATATTGATGGAGCTTTTTCACTCCGTACACAATTGATAATGCCTCTCTCTCCAACTGGGAGTAGTTTTGTTCATGGTGCAGGGGAGATAACTCTATACCACACTATACACTGAGGGCTTCCTGCAAGAATTCCCCAAAGTTGCAGGAATCAGCCAATCTACGAAGCTCGGCCACAAACTGAGAAACAGTTTCACCCTCTTGTTGTGTTCTCTTATTGAAGCGAAAGCGTTCTGCAATAACCAAGGGCTTTGGATGAATATGTTCTTTGAGAATGTCACACAATTCTTCAAATGTTTTACTGTCAGGTTTTTCTGGGGCGATCAAACTTTTGAGTAGACCATAAGATTTCCCTCCGATGACAGTCAAAAATATGGCTCTGCGCTTGGCTTCTTTTCCAGGCCCTGTAATTTCATTAGCTATGAAGAATTGTTCTAACCTTTCTACATATTCTGGCCAGTCTTGGCCCTCTTTGTACTCGTCTATCTTTCCAAGTGTCGTCATGGTTATTCTACTGGTGTTGTTGTTGTTGTAGAGCTAAAATAGTTCAAGTTCAATTTGTCGTTGACAACTGAGACCACCAGTCTTCGATTCTGGGTTGAGATTGCGGTACTGTAACTTGTGTAACTTTTCACAAAGTTTTTGATCCCATCCTCGTCGCCAGTGTAGTATATTTAGTACCAAACGAGGTTTGAATGACAACACATGAACAACTTCATTCAGCCATGTATTCCCAGAATGACCTTCCTTTTATTCCTCAGATACAGAAGAGTTCCATACCACCAATTCATGGTGTAGGGGAGATAACTCTATACCACACTTGTAAATTCCAGACGACGACTATCTGCCAGTCCTATAATTCGGCTATTTTATCTTCACTCTTAAATATTTGTATCTTATACCGCTTCAGCCGGAGCTAGAGGTCGTGTGATCATACCTTTCAATATGTCCACATGAACAGCTACAATATAAAACGTGGCTGGAATACAAATCATTATACAGGACCACTTTTGGTCCTTGTGATATTTTAGAAATAGGCAATCAGTAAATATGCCTGTGAAGTCTTTTTGTCAGTACTGCGGCATGTTCTTTCACCACTCCTTTTATGTTGCGTTTAATTGCCTGTATATGGTGACGCACGTTCAAGGGTTGCGTCCTCGAAGCTTGCCCTCTGTACAAATCATTGAGTGTAGGTTTGAGACTGGTAAATATGTCGAAGAATGAAGCGCTTGGCGGGCCTCACAGTTGTGTTCTAGATAAGAACATGCATTATATTAATACAGCCCTGGTTTGGACCATTTTTCTATAAAATGGTCACATATAATTCATCATTTTCCATTGATCCATATGACTCGATAGGCCTATTGCATCGTCATCTATAATATTTTATGTAATACCGTTCAAGCCGGTGTTAGGGGGACGTGTGGCCATACCAATCAGGATGTCCACATGAACATCTACAATAAAAACTTGACTGGGATACAATTCATGACAGCATTAATTTTGATTTTTTGGAGATATGTAGTCCGTATAATGAACTATGGGGTCATATGACTTCTTGTCAGTACGCCAGCATCTTTCTTCACCACTATATGTTGCATTGAATTGAAGAGGTGAAGATTTCAAATGAAACCAACGAGTGATAAAAGTATACAGTTGTAAACACAGAGGCTCGTTACCGTTGGTTACTTTCAGCGTAAATTGGCGGAGGGGGCAGTTCGGGGGAGTAAAGGAGAGAGAGAGAGAGAATTCAGGTTTAATATCGCGTTCAGCAATATTTCAGCTATAGCGACGGTCAAACAAAATTCTAAGTACTCAAGCCAATAACTTAGAGAAATAAATTTTGATGTCGCGTTCAGAAATGTTTCAGCTATATAGCGACGTTCAAACAAAATTCTAAGTACTCAAGCCAATAACTAAGTAATCCAATTAACACATTAAAACATACACACATGAAAGATCAGCAAACACTTTTCCATTAATATCGATCACTCGTTCGTAATACAGATCGCATCAGGCTATTTATAGAGATGGTTCTAAAGAAAGTGAGAGAGTAGCAAGTGCTACTATCTTTAGTTCCAACACTAAAACGAGTCGACTACCAGGTAAAAGTTCGATATTCACTGCAGAAGCAAAAGCCATATTGTCGGCTTTAGAAGGTATTGGATCCACTAAAAGGAAAAAATAAATCATATTCTCAGATTCACTGTCATGCCTCCAAGCGATCAAAAGTGGAACTTAGACTCACCCCACTGTCTTTGAGTATTCTACAACTACATGACTGTGGATTTGATCAACAGATTGATATTGTGTTTTGTTGGATGCCTAGTCACGTTGGCATCAAATGTGCCCTAGATGATGAGGTAGATCCTGTTGGAATCCCATATAGAGATTTCAGACCCTCTATCTGTAATTATGTGAGGCGGCTGTTTCGGTCTTTATGGAATGCTGTGAATAATAACAAACTTCATGAGTTCAAAAAAACTCTTAGGCTATACTCATCTGAACAGCCAGAAACGTTTCGATCAAACCATGGCGATGTAAACCATACAAGGGCCTGGAAAGGGGATGCTCGCTTTTGTCAAACTTTCTACACTCTTTCCGAAGGCGTGGATAATTTGAAAAAGACCATAACCAAAACCTAATCAGATGAGAGGGCTATCCCAATAAAGCTTCCATCCAAGTTTGGTGAACTTCCGTCCAGTAGTTCTCCAGATATCTTGCAGACAAGGCCTGTATATACATGTACAAGTAGATGAACGGACGGACGGACACCGAACACGGATGAATGCATGCACACATACACCAAAACCTGATCAAATGAGGGGGCTATCCCACTGAAGCTTCCATACAAGTTTGGTGAAATTCCGTCCAGTAGTTCTCAAAATATCTTGCAGACAAGGCCTGTATATACATGTACAAGTAGATGGACGGACACCGGACGAATGCGCGCACACACACCAAAACCTGATCAAATGAGGGGTCTATCCCACTGAAGCTTCCATACAAGTTTGGTGAAATTCCGTCCAGTAGTTCTCAAAATATCTTGCAGACAAGGCCTGTATATGCATGTACAAGTAGATGGACGGACGGACGGACACCGGACACGGATGAATGCACGCACACACACCAAAACCTAATCAAATGAGGGGGCTATCCCACTGAAGCTTACATATAAGTTTGGTGAAATTACAAGCGTCTAGTCCGTCATTCATAATCCAGCCGTCGTCCATTAGAGAATATCCGCGTCCATAATCCAAAGACCTATTCCATTTCCATATAACAGTATTAGCACCAAATTCAAAAAGACAAAGTATACATAAACATAGGCTTGTTTCCTGCAAGAGAGAAGCGGTCAACGGTTTTCAATGATGCCGGCAAGACATCATGATGTTCCAAAATATCAAATCCGTATCGCTGATCAGTATTCTTAATCCATAATATTCGTTATAGAGTCGTCATCTAAAAATGATGTACCTCAGTCACGCTTTGATTGTGACTGTTCATATGAGTACCATGAGGATCTTGGAAGTACATGGGCTCATATAGCTTAATATATAGCCCTCAAGAGTATGAGGGCTATAGGTCAGCCCCAGTCACCTCCAGCGAGGGTTTTAGATAATTTTATTACGAATCACCCACCTCTGAAACTGCCGTACATCTAATCTCTATCCCCTCCTGCCCACTATTTTAAAATCTTGAGCACTATTGTGAAATAGTGACGCATATATCGCCGTCTGAATTTTCCAGTCGTGAACTTCGACTCTCTGCGCCGCCATGTTGGTGACGTCACTGTATATGGTTAACATGGCGCATTTAAAGTGGAATTCGACTGGAAAATTCAGACGGCGATATATTCGTTACTATTTCACAATAGTGCTCAAGATTTTAAAATAGTGGGCAGGAGGGGATAGAGATTAGATGTACGGCAGTTTCAGAGGTGGGTGATTCGTAATAAAATTATCTAAAACCCTCGCTGGAGGTGACTGGGGCCGACCTATAGCCCTCATACTCTTGAGGGCTATATATTATTTAGCTAGGGCTCATACGGCCCCTAGCCCCGGGTTAAGCGGAATTAGACACATGTTACGAAACGTAGCCCCATAGATCTTGCACGCTGCATTCCATCCAGTAGTTCTCAAGATATCTTGCAGACAAGGCCTGTATATACATGTACAAGTAGATGGACGGACGGACACCGGACACGGATGAATGCACGCACACACACCGCACACACTGTTTGCAGTTCTATGGTACTGACTGAGAACAGTTTTCTACAATTACAAAATACTTATTAAAATAAGATATCTTGTTCCAATCTAAGGCACGAAACATTTAGGCCTATATGCAAAATAGCCTTCATCAACAAAACCATGGCATCGCAAGAAGAATCTCCCCCGACAGAAGACTCCCCAATCCACACTCGCTCTGCAAACATGCCAGCCCCTCAACTGCAGAAACCCGCCAAATCCAGACCAGCAAAACCGATACAAAGAAGAGGAGGCAAAGGATCAGAAGACGACCCCCAACTCTACCAAGACCCAAGAGACGATATTCTCCTAATTGAGATCAGAGATGTTAAGGCTACACTAGCCACCATGGGGAACACTCTTGGACAAATGTCCAAATGCATGCAGGAACTCCAAACCTCATTTGATGTGATGAAATCACTGACAGAAAAGAATGTTCACTCTGCAACAAAGATGCTTCCCGGAACACCTCAGCTCCCAGTGAACCCGAAGGTCCCTCCACAAACCATCACGGGCAAGAAACAAGTTGAAACCACCACGGGGCTATCCGGAGCATCTCTTATTAATTCTGGCAAGAACCCTTACGGTCCATCAGATTTTTAACTGAGTCAAGTTGAAATGTGTTCACACACACATACATACGTCTGTGTACCACATGTACACATATGCCTCAGCATTAGCAAATGGTTATATGTACATGCAAAATGGTACAAATTGTTTAGACAGACTTTTGTTACATATAATAGAAGAATACTGACAGATGCATGTATGATTGCAGAGCTGCAGATTAAGTCATTTTTACTAAGATAAACATGATAGGCCAGTATACTATAATTGAACAGAATACATGACACACGCTGCAAAAATGCGCGAAGCTTGCATAAATGGCCGACTGCTTTTGCTTTACAAACCCGGATGGAATGGCGCCATCTATGCACCTCGAGAAGTTCCAGGGGCGCCATCTGTATATTCTCATACCCATAAAGAGTCCCCCCCCTTGTTCTGGATTGCCGCTCCAGTTGTTATTCACTTTGACCGGAAGTTACCGTACCGTCTTTATAATTACGTAGAGTTAGCTAGCCCGCCGTATTCTCCTTTGATCTTTTGTTTTAATAAATCGAAAATAGCATAGATTCAAATAGTTTATTGGTAACTCCGCTCCCCAGAAATCGAGTCGTGCGATTATTTTCATATATGTTTACGCACTTGAACACTTGGTTGTAAATTCCAGACGACGACTATCTGCCAGTCCTATAATTCGGCTATTTTATCTTCACTCTTAAATATTTGTATCTTATACCGCTTCAGCCGGAGCTAGAGGTCGTGTGATCATACCTTTCAATATGTCCACATGAACAGCTACAATATAAAACGTGGCTGGGATACAAATCATTATACAGGACCACTTTTGGTCCTTGTGATATTTTAGAAATAGGCAAATCAGTAAATATGCCTGTGAAGTCTTTTTGTCAGTACTGCAGCATGTTCTTTCACCACTCCTTTTATGTTGCGTTTAATTGCCTGTATATGGTGAGATTCTGCTGACGCACGTTCAAGGGTTGCGTCCTCGAAGCTTGCCCTCTGTACAAATCATTGAGTGTAGGTTTGAGACTGATAAATATGTCGAAGAATGAAGCGCTTGGCGGGCCTCACAGTTGTGTTCCAGATAAGAACATGCATTATATTAATACAGCCCTGGTTTGGACCATTTTTCTATAAAATGGTCACATATAATTCATCATTTTCCATTGATCCAGATGACTCGATAGGCCTATTGCATCGTCATCTTTAATATTTTATGTAATACCGTTCAAGCCGGTGTTAGGAGGCCGTGTGGCCATACCAATCAGGATGTCCACATGAACATCTACAATAAAAACTTGACTGGGATACAATTCATGACAGCATTAATTTTGATTTTTTGGAGATATGTAGTCCGTATAATGAACTATGGGGTCATATGACTTCTTGTCAGTACGCCAGCATCTTTCTTCACCACTATATGTTGCATTGAATTGAAGAGGTGAAGATTTCAAATGAAACCAACGAGTGATAAAATATACAGTTGTAAACACAGAGGCTCGTTACCGTTGGTTACTTTCAGCGTAAATTGGCGGAGGGGGCAGTTCGGGGGAGTAAAGGAGAGAGAGAGAGAGAATTCAGGTTTAATATCGCGTTCAGCAATATTTCAGCTATAGCGACGGTCAAACAAAATTCTAAGTACTCAAGCCAATAACTTAGAGAAATAAATTTTGATGTCGCGTTCAGAAATGTTTCAGCTATATAGCGACGTTCAAACAAAATTCTAAGTACTCAAGCCAATAACTAAGTAATCCAATTAACACATTAAAACATACACACATGAAAGATCAGCAAACACTTTTCCATTTATATCGATCACTCGTTCGTAATACAGATCGCATCAGGCTATTTATAGAGATGGTTCTAAAGAAAGTGAGAGAGTAGCAAGTGCTACTATCTTTAGTTCCAACACTAAAACGAGTCGACTACCAGGTAAAAGTTCGATATTCACTGCAGAAGCAAAAGCCATATTGTCGGCTTTAGAAGGTATTGGGTCCACTAAAAGGAAAAAATAAATCATATTCTCAGATTCACTGTCATGCCTCCAAGCGATCAAAAGTGATCAAAAGTGGAACTTCGACTCACCCCACTGTCTTGAGTATTCTACAACTACATGACTGTGGATTTGATCAACAGATTGATATTGTGTTTTGTTGGATGCCTAGTCACGTTGGCATCAAATGTGCCCTAGATGATGAGGTAGATCCTGTTGGAATCCCATATAGCGATTTCAGACCCTCTATCTGTAATTATGTGAGGCGGCTGTTTCGGTCTTTATGGAATGCTGTGAATAATAACAAACTTCATGAGTTCAAAAAAACTCTTAGGCTATACTCATCTGAACAGCCAGAAACGTTTCGATCAAACCATGGCGATGTAAACCATACCAGGGCCTGGAAAGGGGATGCTCGCTTTTGTCAAACTTTCTACACTCTTTCCGAAGGCGTGGATAATTTGAAAAAGACCATAACCAAAACCTAATCAGATGAGAGGGCTATCCCAATAAAGCTTCCATCCAAGTTTGGTGAACTTCCGTCCAGTAGTTCTCCAGATATCTTGCAGACAAGGCCTGTATATACATGTACAAGTAGATGAACGGACGGACGGACGGATTACAACACATATAAGGGAAGTGGGAAGAGGTGCCGACATACTGACTGCGTCACATGACTTCACAGAATAGTCCTCTGGTTAACCTATTCTAAAGCACATACCAAGAATCTAACAATTCGTGATATGTGTTGTATCTCAGGTACGCTTTTATTGTACCTGTTCATGTGGCAACTTGGATGATATGACCACACGGCCCTAGCACCGGCATAAGCGGTATTAGATACAAATCTAGAGAGCTATGATGGAAATGCTCTGACAACTCGTATACTGGTAATTGGTGAGCTGTTTCGCTGTGACAACTCGTACATTGGAGATTGGTGAGCTGTTTCGTCGTCAGATGTAAATGACGGCATTTAACACAAAAGACTAGTCTGTAAGGCCCGATGTCGACCCAGCATCAACTTCCCACAAGTGCCAACATATATCAAAGACCAAAAGGTCTGTACAGGGGGCGGGCCTCGGGGACGAAACGTCCACCAGCAGAATCTCGCCATATACAGGAAAAAATTACAACACATATAAGGGAAGTGGGAAGAGGTGCCGACATACTGACTGCGTCACATGACTTCACAGAATAGTCCTCTGGTTAACCTATTCTAAAGCACATACCAAGAATCTAACAATTCGTGATATGTGTTGTATCTCAGGTACGCTTTTATTGTACCTGTTCATGTGGCAACTTGGATGATATGACCACACGGCCTCTAGCACCGGCATAAGCGGTATTAGATACAAATCTAGAGAGCTATGATGGAAATGCTCTGACAACTCGTATACTGGTAATTGGTGAGCTGTTTCGCTGTGACAACTCGTACATTGGAGATTGGTGAGCTGTATCGTCGTCAGATGTAAATGACGGCATTTAACACAAAAGACTAGTCTGTAAGGCCCGATGTCGACCCAGCATCAACTTCCCACAAGTGCCAACATATATCAAAGACCAAAAGGTCTGTACAGGGGCGGGCCTCGGGGACGAAACGTCCACCAGCAGAATCTCGCCATATACAGGAAAAAATTACAACACATATAAGGGAAGTGGGAAGAGGTGCCGACATACTGACTGCGTCACATGACTTCACAGAATAGTCCTCTGGTTAAAGGAGTACTTACCTTATTTTATATAAGTTCCTATTACAAAGGTTAGACTCTTAAAGAAATATAACCAACTATTTTACTTTCGTTGAGGGCGATAACCTATTATTTTCATTACAATTTGTGAAGTCATGTTTCCGCTTTGAGGTCGACGTGGGCGCCGCCATATTGCCTGTGAGATGACGTGACTGATGACGTCAGCATTCAGGACAACGTCACGGCTAACGATTGATCCAGGGACGTTCCAACTACGGCATTTGAATTACTCTGGGTTCGAGTTTCAATTCGAGGAAAAAACTGGCGCGGCAAATCCCACGGGGGTGGGGACCCTAAAAGGAAATTGGTTTAGGTTATCTTCGCCAACTGAAAAATTTCTTCCTCAAGGTTTGCAACTGAGACTTGCCCAAATCATTTTGGACAAAATTTGAAACTAAGCGGCAAACTAAAACAGCGTCCTCTGCAATTGTCCAGTGATTTCAGTTGCACGACGATGCTTCAAAGTCCATAAACATTTTCATGATTACACTTGAACTACTAAAATCAACCAGAACGTCAGTGAATTTACTGGGTTCCTTCTCCTACGAATTATCGGCATGACCGGCACGATCAACCTTAAATCTCCATGACGTTGTGACGTTTTTAGATGAATATAAACTGACTTCCGCTCATCTAAAAACGTCACGCAACGGTGCAATGGCGGCGCCCAGTGCACGCCGTTGCCAGCAACAAATAGTCAATATTTCCTTTATTTCGCATTCTATCAACATAAGTTTTATATAATAAGGTTCGGAACACGATAGCTGATAAGTATAGTCACACTCAAAAATAAGGTAAGTACTCCTTTAACCTATTCTAAAGCACATACCAAGAATCTAACAATTCGTGATATGTGTTGTATCTCAGGTACGCTTTTATTGTACCTGTTCATGTGGCAACTTGGATGATATGACCACACGGCCTCTAGCACCGGCATAAGCGGTATTAGATACAAATCTAGAGAGCTATGATGGAAATGCTCGGACAACTCGTATACTGGTAATTGGTGAGCTGTTTCTCTGTGACAACTCGTACATTGGAGATTGGTGAGCTGTATCGTCGTCAGATGTAAATGACGGCATTTAATACAAAAGACTAGTCTGTAAGGCCCGATGTCGACCCAGCATCAACTTCCCACAAGTGCCAACATATATCAAAGACCAAAAGGTCTGTACAGGGGGCGGGCCTCGGGGACGAAACGTCCACCAGCAGAATCTCGCCATATACAGGAAAAAATTACAACACATATAAGGGAAGTGGGAAGAGGTGCCGACATACTGACTGCGTCACATGACTTCACAGAATAGTCCTCTGGTTAACCTATTCTAAAGCACATACCAAGAATCTAACAATTCGTGATATGTGTTGTATCTCAGGTACGCTTTTATTGTACCTGTTCATGTGGCAACTTGGATGATATGACCACACGGCCTCTAGCACCGGCATAAGCGGTATTAGATACAAATCTAGAGAGCTATGATGGAAATGCTCTGACAACTCGTATACTGGTAATTGGTGAGCTGTTTCGCTGTGACAACTCGTACATTGGAGATTGGTGAGCTGTATCGTCGTCAGATGTAAATGACGGCATTTAACACAAAAGACTAGTCTGTAAGGCCCGATGTCGACCCAGCATCAACTTCCCATAAGTGCCAACATATATCAAAGACCAAAAGGTCTGTACAGGGGGCGGGCCTCGGGGACGAAACGTCCACCAGCAGAATCTCGCCATATACAGGAAAAAAATTACAACACATATAAGGGAAGTAGGAAGAGGTGCCGACATACTGACTGCGTCACATGACTTCACAGAATAGTCCTTTGGTTAACCTATTCTAAATCACATACCAAGAATCTGACGATTCGTGATATGTGTTGTATCTCAGGTACGCTTTTATTGTACCTGTTCATGTGGCAACTTGGATGATATGACCACACGGCCCCTAGCACCGGCATAAGCGGTATTAGATACAAATCTAGAGAGCTATGATGAAATGCTCTGACAACTCGTATACTGGTAATTGGTGAGCTGTTTCGCTGTGACAACTCGCACATTGGCGATTGATGAGCTGTATCGTCGTCAGATGTAAATGACGGCAATTAACACAAAAGGCTAGTCTGTAAGGCCCGATGTCGACCCAGCATCAACTTCCCACAAGTGCCAACATATATCAAAGACCAAAAGGGCTGTACAGGGGGCGGGCCTCGGGGACGAAACGTCCACCAGCAGAATCTCGCCATATACAGGAACAAATTACAACACATATAAGGGAAGTGGGAAGAGGTGCCGACACACTGACTGCGTCACATGACTTCACAGAATAGTCCTCTGGTTAACCTATTCTAAACCACATACCAAGAATCTAACAATTCGTGATATGTGGTATCTCAGGTACGCTTTTATTGTACCTGTTCATGTAACAACTTAGATGATATGACCACACGGCCCCTAGCACCGGCACCAGCGGTATTATATACACATCTAGAGAGCTATGATGGAAATGCTCTGACAACTCGTATACTGGTAATTGGTGAGCTGTTTCGTTGTGACAACTCGTACATTGGAGATTGGTGAGCTGTATCGTCGTCAGATGTAAATGACGGAAATTAACACAAAAGACTAGTCTGTAAGGCCGATGTCGACCCAGCATCAACTTCCCACAAATGCCAACATATATCAAAGACCAAAAGGTCTGTACAGGGGGCGGGCCTCGGGGACGAAACGTCCACCAGCAGAGTCTCGCCATATACAGGTAAATATTACAACACATATAAGGGAAGTGGGAAGAGGTGCCGACATACTGAAAGAGCCACATGACTTCACAGTATGGTCTTCCGGTTAACCTATTCTAAAGCACACACCAAGAATCTAACGATCCGTGATATGTGTTGTATCTCAGGTACGCTTTTATTGTACCTGTTCATGGCAACGCTTGGATGATATGACCACACGGCCCCTAGCACCGGCATAAGCGGTATTAGATACAAATCTAGAGAGCTATGATGGAAATACTCCTGACAACTCGTATATTGGTAATTGGTGAGCTGTTTCGCTTTGACAACTCATACACTGGGAATTGGTGAGCTGTATCGGCGTCAGATGAAAATGACGGCATTTAACACAAAAGACTAGTCTGTAAGGCCCGATGTCGACCCAGCATCAACTTCCCACAAGTGCCAGCATATATCAAAGACCAAAAGGTCTGTACAGGGGGCGGGCCTCGGGGACGAAACGTCCACCAGCAGAATCTCGCCATATACAGGAAAAAATTACAACACATATAAAGGGAAGTGGGAAGAGGTGCCGACATACTGACTGCGTCACATGACTTCACAGAATAGTCTTCTGGTTAACCTATTCTAAAGCACATACCAAGAATCTAACGATTCGTGATAGGTGTTGTATCTCAGGTACGCTTTTTTATTGTACCCGTTCATGTGGCAACTTGGATGATATGACCACACGGCTCCTAGCACCGGCATAAGCGGTATTAGATACAAATCTAGAGAGCTATGATGGAAATGCTCTGACAACTCGTATACTGGTAATTGGTGAGCTGTTTCGCTGTGACAACTCGTACATTGGAGATTGGTGAGCTGTATCGTCGTCAGATGTAAATGACGGCAATTAACACAAAAGACTAGTCTGTCAGGCCCGATGTCGACCCAGCATCAACTTCCCACAAATGCCGACATATATCAAAGACCAAAAGGTCTGTACAGGGGGCGGGCCTCGGGGACGAAACGTCCGCCAGCAGAATCTCGCCATATACAGGTAAAAATTACAACACATATAAGGGAAGTGGGAAGAGGTGCCGACATACTGACTGCGTCATGACTTCACAGAATAGTCTTCTGGTAACCTATTCTAAAGCACATACCAAGAATCTAACGATTCGTGATATGTGTTGTATCTCAGGTACGCTTTTATTGTACCTGTTCATGTGGCAACATGGATGATATGACCACACGGCCCCTAGCACCGGCATAAGCGGTATTAGATGCAAATCTAGAGAGCTATGATGGAAATGCTCTGACAACTCGTATACTGGTAATTGGTGAGCTGTTTCGCTGTGACAACTCGTACATTGGAGATTGGTGGGCTGTATCGTCGTCAGATGTAAATGACGGCATTTAACACAAAAGACTAGTCTGTAATGCCCGATGTCGACCCAGCATCAACTTCCCACACGTGCCAACATATATCAAAGACCAAAAGGTCTGGCAGGGCGGGCTCGTGAGGACAGAAACGTCACACCCAGCCCAAGATCTCAACTGGGAAAAATTACAACACATATAAGGGAAGTGGGAAGAGGTGCCGACATACTGACTGCGTCACATGACTTCACAGAATAGTCTTCTGGTTAACCTATTCTAAAGCACATACCAAGAATCTAACGATTCGTGATATGTGTTGTATCTCAGGTACGCTTTTATTGTACCTGTTCATGTGGCAACTTGGATGATATGACCACACGGCCCCTAGCACCGGCATAAGCGGTATTAGATACAAATCTAGAGAGCTATGATGGAAATGCTCTGACAACTCGTATACTGGTAATTGGTGAGCTGTTTCGCTGTGACAACTCGTACATTGGAGATTGGTGAGCTGTATCGTCGTCAGATGTAAATGACGGCATTTAACACAAAAGACTAGTCTGTAAGGCCCGATGTCGACCCAGCATCAACTTCCCACAAGTGCCAACATATATCAAAGACCAAAAGGTCTGTACAGGGGGCGGGCCTCGGGGACGAAACGTCCACCAGCAGAATCTCGCCATATACAGGAAAAAATTACAACACATATAAGGGAAGTGGGAAGAGGTGCCGACATACTGACTGCGTCACATGACTTCACAGAATAGTCTTCTGGTTAACCTATTCTAAAGCACATACCAAGAATCTAACGATTCGTGATATGTGTGTATCTCAGGCACGCTTTTATTGTACCTGTTCATGTGGCAACTTGGATGATATGACCACACTAGCACCGGCATAAGCGGTATTAGATACAAATCTAGAGCTATGATGGAAATGCTCTGACAACTCGTATACTGGTAATTGGTGAGCTGTTTCGCTGTGACAACTCGTACATTGGAGATTGGTGAGCTGTATCGTCGTCAGATGTAAATGACGGCATTTAACACAAAAAGACTAGTCTGTAAGGCCGATGTCGACCCAGCATCAACTTCCCACAAGTGCCAACATATATCAAAGACCAAAAGGTCTGTACAGGGGGCGGGCCTCGGGGACGAAACGTCCACCAGCAGAATATCCCAGTTAGTCCATTGCTGTGACCAGTTTAAATGCCGGAATTCGGCATAGCCGTTTTTACTGTGCAAATCGGTCAAAATATCTCAATTTGGACATATTTCAATATGGGGGGCGAGGGGGGGGGAGCATAAAATGTATTTGATTCAAATTTTTTAAAGCCAGGCAATGTGTTGTATGTTTCATCCCTCATGAAATCAAATGTCAGTATCTGTGTTTGTTTTGGTTCGAGAGATGCCCTATTGTCGTTTCCTTCTGGGAAGAAAAAAGAGGAATCAGTCTCACACAATGTTCGTTCAGGCCTATAGGTGTACACATATAGGCCATTCTCAATTCAAGCGCTAAAATCCGAGTTGGCCACCATTATTATGGCAACCACAATATATATCTTTGTGCGAATTTTGTTTTCAATTTTGATCATATATCCAATCCAATATATATAAAAAATCTTTGAGATAACTTCATTTTTGAGAGAAATGTAATATTCTACTTCTGACTATCTTAAGGAGGTGTACTTTTATCGTTGATTCATTGGAATGTTTATACTCTGTTTTAGATGGTTGCACTGTCACCTGGGAGCAGTGTATATGTATACCAGTACCACCAACAAATGCAAAACACCTTTTAGGAGAACGAAACAGTCAAAATCTGATGTCAGAGAAGATGTTTGCTGAACACACTCTTGCCGATATGGCAATGGGAATCTGCCGGCACTAACTAGTAACATCATAGGAGGAATAAAGGGTGAGCAAAACTTTACTCTGTGAACTCCTATACTAAATTTTCCGGGCACGAGGTAGATGTCAGATACATTAGAGTTGGAGAATGTTAAGTATGTTCGTGAAATATAACGCCTGCACATCATTCTATTTCCATGTTTTCAGTTATAAAGAGGTTGTCACGTCATTTTGTAGATATTCAGCAAATAATATATTATGATACAAATTATTTAGTAGCCGAGATTACCTATTGCAGAAAACACATTCATTATTAATACCATGTGCATTGGAATCACATTTGTGTCATCGGAAGGGCTGTCTGAGCCTTGTGAATCAGAAATACCTCTCTAATGATGTTTTCCATTCATTTCAGCTTTCTGTACAACACAATCGACAGCACAGCTTCTGTGGTCAACTGGGCAATGGGATAGAAGAGCCGCAAGTGGAGGACTGTGGTGATCATTGTTGATTCACTTGTTCTTTACCATGTCTACATGGACTCAATTGGCAGAGATCATCTAACATAAGTCGTTATTCACAGGCAGATATATGAACAGCAGTGATTTTATTGAGATGGGAGTTGAGGTGAGAATGTATGGTGCCTCTTTGATGTAAAAATCACATGACGAACAAGAACAATAGTCTGTCTGGATACAAGCACAAAGGACTGTAAATAAGAAAGTAGTGACAAACCACACACGAAATAAATGAGCACGATGTTTATATGTTACTGTAAAAATGTTTTAATAGTGCTGATGTGAAGTGAGAGTGTGTGTTCCAGGTTCTATCTATTAATCACACGACTATAGTTTAACAATAGTCGGCCTGGATACAAACAATCATGGACTGTACATAAGATAATAATTAAAGAATTGCCAAACCACAGACTGAGCAGGATCTTGCTGTTTATGTTTCAATTGTGTTGAGATGTTCAGGTGAGAATGTACGGTCCATCTTTTATGTAAAAACCACAGGACTGAGGAGAACAATAATCTGTCTGGATACAAAAACAAAGGACTGTAAACAAGAAAGCATGGTCAAACCTTAGACTGTCAATTTGGTAAAGAAGTAAGCGGATGTATCTATCAATTTACATTTTTGTATATGTTTTAATAGTGCTAAATACGTAATGTATGTCAAAGAATAAAAAGTATTCTGCGGAAACAATCTGATTTATTGAAGTTTATAGTGTACTACTTTTCGCCATGACTTGACTGCACCTCGTAACTACACTTGACCATGGCTTTTGCCTTACCAGTACCTTCTGTAGCAACCCGACTGTACCTTAATGGTACCTCCTGCTATAAAATGGCTGACCATACCTTGCACAAGACCCGGTACCTTGAGTGTACCTCTGGATGAACTCTACTTGCGCCGTGCTCTTCGACTGGATTTATCCCAATGTGCCTATAGTATACCTTAATGGTCCTTAGCGATATCTTGTGACAGTGCCTTATTGATACCTTATTCAAGCGAGGTACAGTCAAGGCATCGTTAACATTTTTGGGACGTACCTTATCTGTACATTGCCCATGTTGAATCAAATGGCAAATTTGGAGGTACGGACAAGGTATATGCCTTAACTGTACCTGTCCTGTATGTATGTCGAATCTATGGCTGTACCTTATGGAGACCTTCCTGATATCTTATTACTGTGAGGGTGACAGGCCGGAAAGGTCAATTGGCTGTGACCAAGATGACACCAAGCGGTATTAATCCATGAAAATATGGTCGCCTCCGACCAGGAAAAGTATGGTAACCATATTTCTTATGGTTGCTCTTGACCACTAAATATGTGGTCAGAAGAATCTTTCGACCATAATTTTGCTTGAGCGAGCATATATTGTATGGTCAACTTGACCATATAATTCACTGTCGGAGCGACCATAAAATATCTGGTCGCCTGGTGACCAGATCTTTTATGGTTACTCCGACCAGAAGTTGTATTGTCAGATAGTGACCATAAAACATATGGTACGTCATGTCTATACTATAACTTTTATGGTCGCGGGCAACCATATTTTTCCTGTACACTTACATGTAAGGCATTACTCTTTGAAATGCATCTAGCAGACAATAATATGTGCTCTCTATGCAAGCGAGAGGTTGAGACAATTGTACACCTACTAATTGATTGCCCTCAAGCTCAGATATTCCGTGAACTGGTTTCAAGATGGGTTGAGAGTTGTACATTACACAAAATATTTTTTTCACCATATAGTATTATATTTGGTTTCCTGGGGACTGACACAAAAGTTCTTAATCTGATATCGTTGTTGATAAATTATAGCATATATAGAGCTAGCATCAAGGGCAAACTGCCAGCATTAGACTGCATTAAACATGATGTCAAGCAATACTACTTAAATGGTTAATGCTAAAATAATCTACAGTATGCATAAATTCGATGAAAAGTGGAAGTATTGTTCAGGCATTGTGAGTTGAGTATGTAACATACACATTTTAGTATTTATGGTTACAGGCAGGTATACTCTGCTCTATCCTTTCTCCATTACTTTTCACTGTGATTACAGTTATGATGGAATTTTAGGTGGTACGATCACTCCCGGAGCACCTGCTGTTTTAGGACTAAATAATGTTACAGGAAACTTCCTTTGCTGAAATTATGCCTGTACTTCAATACTGAAAATTCAGAGCTAAGAATTGGAGTAGTTTTGTTCGTGTACTTTTCCATCTTATAGTTGGCCTTTTAAGGGGTGGTCTGTAAGAAATCGTACTACTTGAAATCCAACCATGCAACCAAGATTGTATAATATATTGTACTTGTATTATTTTTGCTCTTAACATTTAAAGGGATATCTTAGTACCATATCATGTTTTCATGCCTCCACATGTATACATTATATATTGCGGCCTTCTTAGCACTGTATGCTCCACTATGTATGGACAACAATAAAAAAAAAGGTTTGGAATAAGCAACGTTTAATATCAATATGGAGGAATGTGAACTTTCTAATAAGCACATTTTCTTCAATAGAAAACCATGCACTTTCTGATGTCTTTGCTAAACAGATGTTCATGTTCACATTAGGCCTATTTAGAACTGTCCCTCGATATACATTTTACGAGATTGTGATAGAGAACCGTTGAGACAGACGAAAATGTTTGGTCATATTGAGACAACCCTGTCAGAAGGATTGGGTCAAATTGACCAGATATTTTTGGATATACGTGACGGACCCAAAGACTGAGTCAAATTCCATTTTGATCCAAACAGCCTGAGTCGTCTTGAAACACCAACTATTTTGGGGACGTCACGTCTATACCCAATCCTTCTGACAGCGAACTGTTGCTTTATGTTTGGTATATATTGTTGTTTTACCAATGAGTATGGTAATTTTTAAGTTTCAATAAAACTCAATTTTATTCATTGATTTACTTATTTAACCAACTTTTTACTTATTTACATATGTAAATATGACAAGAGACCACTAAAATAACATGGAATTAAACTTGATAGAATGAAATAACAACATAAAAAACTACGTATAATGAGACAGACGCAAGTGATAATAAAACTAGTCAACAGCTGAGAAGTTCCCGTACTGTTCCATTCGATGAGTAACTTATACTTTACAATTCGGAGAATTCAAGAGTTCTGAATTATCAGTTTATTATTTATAGCTTTACAACGAAGACTGAGAAACAACCCATTCCGAGCTGAGCAGTCAAAATGGAATTGAGAATGTTACTGTATGTTCTTAGCTGTGAATTGGAGGGAAAGGCGCTGAAAATGTAACTGCAAATTTCACTTGAAGTATGCCCCAAATATATTCTATTCACGCACGTCCATGCTCATGGCCAAACCATCGGATCCGGAAATGCTGAACATGTTAATTGAGATAGGGACTCAAATTCTATGTAAGTGTAAAGTGTCTCGACAATTAGACAAGTATGAAGCAAGTACTGACAGGATTACGCGATTAATGGCTCATTCACCTATGGCTCTGACAGCTAACTTAGGCCTATATCGAGGTGACGCCAAGATGCAGAAGTTGAAAAGCGACAACATTTAAACGAGCCAACAAATACATTTCCTTATTTGCCAAGCCACAATTCACACCTTGCGTGGCTTATAACCTCAATCTTTATGCGAAATTAGTCGGTGACGTCACAGAAAAGGGTATTTCTGTCCAAATTGCAATTTATAGGTGAATACGGCACCAGACATTTGAATGAATCCATTTTAGCATTGGTTTTAATGAGGTTTATTGAATTTCTTGATTTTAGGAGAAGTCGTTAAGATTTTAGATAGCTATAGAAAGCAGATATTAATTAAATCTCTTGTCTGGTGAAAACTGGACGACGTATATTCTACATTAAACAATACGAATATTATTTTTCACGCTACGAAATATTTTATTTCGCAATAGTATAGAAACAATTTTAGAACATAGCTGATCACGCGATGTACACGTGAATTAAGTTCAAGAAACGTCTCTGAAATTCAGAGAAACGCTTACACTATACATTTCCCCAGGGTGTTACATGTCACCGAATGCGAGATTTTTCATGCTGCAATATACACAATAAGCAAGGCGCGAAGCCGATTTTGGGGTCTTACTTGTGTTCTACATTCTGATGAACAGTGGGGAGGAGTAATAACTTTATTCCTAACTTTGGTGTTCTACCACCGATTTGGAAGTTGCAATTTCAACCAAAAAATATATCTCGATACCAATTCCCATTGATACCAACGAAATTTAATACAAGTTGCCAGTCGTAATCGATTACATATACATCCCAACTACAATAACTCCGAAGCTGCCGAACTGTTTGGAGAATTAAAGTTTATTTTTTAAACAGACCATAATTCATATCAAATTAGAGAACCTCGAATCGGTAAAGGTCATGTTAATATCATGATGACAGATCCATATATTACATTTATTGCTCTTATTTACCTAATTTGGAAATAGTTTGCAAACCAGGATGGAGATAGGTGTAGTTGTGTAATATAATACGTATTCTTAACTTTGGTTGCACTAACATAGCAGTAAAATGATGGGAGTCATCACTTAGATATACACTTCATTTGTTAAGGCCATGTCCAAAATCATTTAGTGCCCTAAACTGTGGAAGCACTAGAGTATCTCCATGTCCAAAATCATTTAGTGCCCTAAACTGTGGAAGCACTAGAGTATCTTGTCTCGTCCTGATCAAACAAGCTTGGCTTGATTATCATACCGTACACCATCATTAACCATAATTATTTGTGTTTCCAATAGTATAAGGTTCAGGCAAAGTCGATAATTGTACTACACGTGCTCCTCTCACCAGCACTAATTAATCGTGCCTATACAGTAAAATGAAATGCAGAAACTCACGAATCGTAATTACCGCTGCCAATTTTTTTTTCATTTTTATATCATAATCAGGCATACAATATAGTCCATTAATCACGTGCTAACCGTCCGGTGTTATGGCAGACAGTCAATACTGATTGACTTGGTTAGTCACAGCTATACCACGCGTCAGTGACAAACCTGAGAACAACAGTAACACACCTCACTAACACAGTATATCAACCAAACATCGGGAACCATCAACAATTATAGGACTCTACTTATATAAACAGGCTACTCCACATAACCTAACAATTGTATTCCGTCTTGTTGCAATCATTAGACAGAGGCTGAATATTTGTGAAATATTTAAGAAACCATGCTAACATTCAGCATTGACTATACTTGACTGGAAACGACGAGATGCGCCAGCTGATCAAACCTGTGGATCACATCCGGTATCATATCGCGAAGGGACATGGCCACAGGCAAATTTGGTCTCTTCCACCCAGGTGCAAAAATACGGTCACTCCTGATTTCTCAAAAAGCGATCTTTTATCTTCTAACGGAAATGGCAGTCAGTCAGTCATCTACAAGAGTGAGAACTTTTCTGTATGCTCTTCAAGTGACAGTGACAGCACCAGCCTCGATAGTGTGGAATCCATCGCTGAAGTTCTTTTATCGTTAGACAAACGGACCAGAAAGTTTCCTGATAAGGATAACACAACAAGATCATCACCATCCATTTCATCAGATAACTGCAATGAGATGCCTCCCCATTCCCCATATCGCTCTGATTTCCATGGCAATTTTGAGTACATCTGAAGGAAAGATTTTACTAGGGGATATATATCAGTATATTATGGACAATTACCCTTATTACAACAACACAGAGCGGGCTTGGAGGAACAGTGTCCGTCATAACTTGTCTCTCAATGAATGTTTCATCAAGAACGGTCGTGCTGACAACGGTAAAGGCAATTACTGGTCCATACACCCAGCCTGTGTGGAGGACTTTGCCAAGGGAGATTATAGTAGAAGACAAGCCAGAAGACGAGCGAGAAAAACAACCAACGACACCAATCTGATGGCCTTCCCACAAAGGTACGGTTGTAATATTGGGTATGTTCCCATGAAGTCATCAACAACAGGGCAATATCCATACCAGAGGTTGACACCACAATTGGTCACATTGGGACAACAATTTCGAAGCACGGCCAGCGTTTCCCCACAAGGATATTATCCATACCACAGAATAACACCCAAGATGATGACGTGGGAACCACAACGTCAAAATCCGGTCTCCTGTTCTCCACGAACATCTTACTCCGGGCATATGGTATACCCACAAATGTATTCACATCCATCAAGCTTTGTTATTCTGCCTTCCTGATAACGAGGTCGACCACATGACCACACGTTACGGCAGCTCATTTTGGAATGTTGAAAGCTGACGTCGCTGGTGGAAGAACTTTGCATTACACGCCAACTGTTACTGATACGTGTGCAGGTGCTTTATGTTGACCGTTATCTGGATTTATGTAGCGTGCAGAAGTTAGCAATAAGTTCGACGTTCGACATTCGACATTCAATGTTGAATATATTGCTGAAAGTGATGTTACACCACATTCAACATGTACAATAAATCTATTAAGGTATTTATGCATAATTCGATAAAATCAAACGGTGAAGCACGATATAACTAAAATTATAACAAATGCTATATATATTGCCAGTACCAATAACTGGATCTCTATTAAGGTTCCCTGAATATCCTGCTTGTATACAGCTTCACATTTTCAAGTTAAATACTACACTAACGTTCCCTCATTTACCTTGACTTAACGAATGGAGTAAACTGTTCAGACCGGGAAACGCACGTGATGTCATATAGCCAATCAAGTTAGGAGCTTGCCAACACCGAGCAGCTAGGATTTTCTTTGATGTCTGCCCGTGTGATCTCCAAATATGGCAAGTGGTGGGTGTATTGATGTTAATTTCCTTCGAATAGCCAATCAAATTTGAATTTTAAAGAGGTCATATATTGCACTTCTCCTAATATGGACCACGGAATATTTATAGCGCTATGACATCACCAGACCTGTATTCTGATCAGATAATGTGTTACGTTCAGCCAAGGCAACACGTGTAGTGTTAGACTTGGGTAAGCGAAGATGGCTTGTATATAGAGCCAGATACATGAAAACTTCGACTTTTATACCTCTTAAAATATTCTTGTTTCTGTTAATGTGTTTTATCTGTATTACAAGAAATGTCGTGTACCTTCAACCGGAGACAAACCATCTATCATCTACCAGAAGTCAGAACAGAATGAATCTGTAATATCTATTAGTGACATTGACAAGGTTAGTCTTCATAGTACGGAATCCTTCGATGAAGTTCTATCGTTTTAGACAAACGAGCCTGAGATATCCCAACAAGGTTAACCCGGCTAGCCCACCAGCATCGAATTATTGAAGTCTTGAACGAACAGTATCCGTCAAAACTTGTCCCTCGATGAATGTTTTATCAGCAACGGTCGAGCTGACAACGGTAAATGTAATTACTAATTACTGGTCTATACACCCCGCATGTTTAGAAGAAAAGCCAGAAGACGAGCGAGGAAAACAACCAAAGACACCAATCTAATGACCTTTCCTCAAAGATACGGTTGTAATATCGGTTATGTTCCCATGAAGTCATCAACAATAGGACAATATCCATACCAAAAATTAACACCACAATTGGTCACATCAGTCACTGATTCTTCGCAAGGATATACATGTAATCCATTCTACGAAATGATACCCGAGATAATGACGCGGGATCACAACTGTAAAATTCGGTGTGCAGTGCACTTCTGCGCAAAGAGTTTACCCTGGAGAAATTGTGTATCAACAAAGTTGTTTTCTCTCAGACCATCTCATTCCCACCAATCACGGCTATACTCTCTCTATGCGCCACGATCCAGATTATTGCTAACGGTTAACAATGTTGGTAGAATATTGTTGAGTATGCAATTGTGGATTTATTGTGTTTCAGGTTGTTTCTATTTAATCGTTCTTACTTCATTTTTTGTTACTTGTTATCAACCTGTATTGTAAATACCGTGAATCATACAATTTACGTACGTGACCGTTTATGTCATGGATATTAAAACATTGAATCATATGCTGACCGTGAGTGTTTCACCTATGTTGACCGTGAGTGTTTCACCTATGTTGACCGTGAGTGTTTCACCTATGTTGACCGTGAGTGTTTCACCTATGTTGACAGTGAGTGTTTCACCTTGTTGACCGTGAGTGTTTCACCTATGTTGACCGTGAGTGTTTCACCTATGTTGACCGTGGGTGTTTCACCTATGCTGACCGTGAGTGATTCACCTATGTTGACCGTGAGTGTTTCACCCATTGTGTTACAGGGAAACAAGTTAACGTGGTCTCCATTATATTCCGGTATATGCGCCCCACAACTGGTAACCCACACATTTAATAAAATCATTTGAACATTAAGACTGCGATGCATCAGCGTGATCGTAACAGGAATATCATGTGAATAGGTGGACTCGGAACCTTGAGATGCCGTATCGATATATACGCGAATCACAAACATCCGACAATTTTTCTCGTAAATGAGCATTGTAATTTATTTGAGCAAAACTATTTTCTATTATATTTTCCTACGAAGTAGGCTACATATCGCAAATTGTCCGGTAATGAATGAGTGAGTCAGGCAGTCAGTCAGTCAGTCAGTCAGTCAGTCCATCCGAATCCTTTCGTCGGCAAAATAAGGAGAACCGTTGACATTAGAACCTTGATTTTTGGCATGAACGTGCATTAGGGCATTGTTACCAGCAAGTTCTGAGCTGACCGAATTCTGATGAAAATTTGATTTATAATTATTTTTTTTATTATTTATTGGTGGCTCAGCGAGTACACTGTCATGCCCATCGGGAATCCTTGGCTGTATGTTTCACTGTATATGTAACACAGTACAAAATCTGGTGGGATATGCCATCCGTAATTGTTTTTTCCTACGAAGTAGGCTACAGATCGCAAATTGTCCGGTAATGAGTGAGTCAGTCAGTCCATCCGAATCCTTTCGTCGGCAAAATAAGGAGAACCGTTGACATTAGAACCTTGATTTTTGGCATGAACGTGCATTAGGGCAAGTTCTGACCTGAAATAATTCTGATTAAAATTAGATTGATAATTAACACTTCAGTATATTGTTATAGATATACATTGTGTATGTAAACTGTAGCCTTTAACGTGTATCCTATTTCACATTGGCCACACCAGGCTGGAGCCTTCAAATTCAGGTCAAATTATCCACAGCTAAAAACATGAGCAGTGTGACTAACGTCACAGGACCTACGAAGTACAGTAGGCATTAGGACTCGAACGCGAACTGAACTCTTGGAAATCCCCACCCCCAGTTGAAATCCTGCCTATATTAAGATGGGCACCGCCCAAGTCAGAATCGCCACTGATTTTCATCAAAAATCACCAGAAATTTCCATCAAAAATAGGTCAGCTCAGAACTTGTTGGTAACAGTCTCCTAATGCGCCTTCATTCCAAAATAAATAACGATCACCGATTTAATTTTACATTTTTTTTTAAAGGAAACAGATTGAATAATATAGGTTCACTAGATTTCAAGCTTTACGTGTGAAAATACATCTACATCTCTTTAGTGGTTTTTAGTGCCCTTGTCCAGGATCAAAACAACTTTTTAAATCACATTATTTTCCCAACAATACACCAAATTTTTATATATAGTACTATAGTATAGAAAGGTAGCATTTATGTAGTTTACGGTAATTCAACTCGAGACCAACACCTTCTATGCACAAGATAATAATGATTCTATGTGATTCTCCTGAGCATAACCGGTACAAAGACGAATAAATAGCGTCTCTACATCACGTTGTTATCTAGATATATGAGACAACACATTTTGGGTATCGGCAATCTGATGAATGTACTATTCCGGTTTCCTTGTTTCACATTATATTCTATGGCAGTTGATCGGTTATTTTCTTTATGATAAACGTTAAACCACCTCAGCTTCGTTGTGCAAACAACGCTGAATTTTTGAGGGTATATGCAGTAGGGTATTTTTAGCCGGAGAGTAACTGATAGGCCTAGTCATTAAATGCGATAAAACGCTAGAGCAAAACGGACCACAGTTTTCTTGGCAATGATGACATGTTTGGATGTGAAACAGGATACACGTTACAGGCTACAGCTTACATATATATAACAATATACTGAAGTGTTAATTATAAATCTAATTTTAATCAGAATTATTTCAGATCAGAACTTGCTGGTAACAATGCCCTAATGCACGTTCATGCCAAAAATCAAGGTTCTAATGTCAACGGTTCTCCTTATTTTGCCGACGAAAGAATTCGGATGGACTGACTGACTCACTCATTACCGGACAATTTGCGATCTGTAGCCTACTTCGTAGGAATACCCTGTCCCACTGCACATGGCCCTGAGGTTAATCTTAAGTACTGCATATACCCTCAAACAATCAGCGCTGTTTCCATAACGAAGCTGAGGTGGTTTAACGTTTATCAATGAAGAAAATCACCGATCAACCGCCATAGAATATAATGTGAAACAAGAAAACCGGAATAGTACATTCATCAGATTGCCGATGCCCAAAATGTGTTGTCTCATATATCTAGATGACAACGTGATGTAGAGACGCTATTTATTCCTCTTTGTACCGGTTATGCTCAGGAGAATGACATAGAATCTTGTGCATAGAAGGTGTTGGTCTGGAGTTGAATTACCGTAAACTACATAAATGCTACCTTTCTACTATAGTACTATATATAAAAATCTGTTGTATTGTTGGGAAAATAATGTGATTCAAAAAGTTGTTTTGATCCTGTACAAGGGCACTGAAAACCATTAAACAGATGTAAATGTATTTTCACACGTAAAGCTTGAAATCTACTGAACCTATATTATTCAATCTGTTTCCTTTAATTAAAAAATTGTAAAATTAAATCGGCGATCGTTATTTATTTGTACCAGGGCCGGATCACTAAATGACCAGAACATTCACCAATATACTTTCATTTTTTGTGGCACGAACACATCGATGTAAATATATAAATACCCAGAATATAATCTTGCTCAATCTCACAAAAGGCATGTTATAAAGAGAACCTGTGGCTGTTATGGAAGGTTGTACATGTACCATATTATGATGAAACGTACCGTAGGGGAGGGTCACATCATATCTCAATGAAAATACGATCGAGTCCTAATGCCTACTCTACTTCGTAGGTCCTGTGACGTTAGTCACACTGCTCATGTATGAAATAGGAAATGCTAATTTCCCATCATTTGTTAGTGCATTTATCTACACTGCTATTACCAACTTGCCAGCCTCAATACACACAATTCAGTATATTGTTATAGATATATGTAAACTGCGGCCTTTAACGTGTATCCTATTTCACATCCAAACATTTCATCACAGACCACATCAGGCCTCAAATTCAGGTCAAATTACCCACTGGTGGTGAAATATCCTACATCAACCAATTCAGTCAGCCTGGTGCAATAACCCAGCAGAAGAAAGAAAGGTGTGGTATCATCCTTCAGATTGGTCTGTGTGAGCAACAATGATAAAAGTTTACTGAGGGTGAAACAAAGCCATGACGGCATGTTTAAAGGGTCTTAATTTATTTTCTTTGGGTAGAATTTAACTAGATAAAGTAACTTTGATCATGATATGAAAATATGAGCACATACTTTGAGGGGTTTTTTGGTACCTCTTGAATATTGACTATATATCACACTTGGATATAATTTAAACAAAAAATTACATGTGTAAACAAAATATGTCTAAATTTTTCTTGTCATTTCAAATCTTGATCCATTTTGATTCCTTGATTAGGGGATACAGAATCACTGCCACGGAGTGTGTTGGTGTGTCACAGCAATGCAATTCCGATTCACACAACGAAGCTGAGGTGGTTTAACGTTTATCAATGAAGAAAATCACCGATCAACCGTCATAGAATATAATGTGAAACAAGAATACCGGAATAGTACATTCATCAGATTGCCGATACCCAAAATGTGTTATCTCATATATCTAGATAACAACGTGATGTAGAGACGCTATTTATTCGTCTTTGTACCGGTTATGCTCAGGAGAATGACATAGAATCATTATTATCTTGTGCAGAGAAGGTGTTGGTCTTGAGTTGAATTATCGTAAACTACATAAATGCTACCTTTCTACTATAGTACTATATATAAGAATTTGTTGTATTGTTGGGAAAATAATGCGATTCAAAAAGTTGTTTTGGTCTTGGACAAGGGCACTGAAAACCATTAAAGAGATGTAAATGTATTTTCACACGTAAAACCTGAAATCTACTGAACTTTTTATTATTCAATCTGTTTCCTTTAGTTAAAAAATTGTAAAATTAAATCGGCGATCGTTATTTATTTTTGGAATGAAAGCGCATTAGGAGACTGTTACCAACAAGTTCTGAGCTGACCTACTTTTGATGAAAATTTCTGGTGATTTTTGATGAAAATCACTGGCGATTCTGACTTGGGCGGTGCTCATCTTAATATAGGCAGGATTTCAACTGGGGGTGGGGATTTCCAAGAGTTCAGTTCGCGTTCGAGTCCTAATGCCTACTCTACTTCGTAGGTCCTGTGACGTTAGTCACACTGCTCATGTATACATTTTTGAAAGAAAAAAAAAGATAAAATTCGAAAATTCGAAGTAATGCAACGATACATATTATCATTCACAGTATGATATGAGGGGTTGGGTTATCCGAAAACAAAATATCTTTAAAAATTGGAGAAAATCGGGCAGGTTCTATTACAAAACTCTTGCCGGTGTTTAAAAAGTGCTGTTTTTCTGGATGTGTGCTTATTCCTACGAAGTAGGCTACAGATCGCAAATTGTCCGGTAAAGAGTGAGTCAGTCAGTCAGTCCATCCGAATCCTTTCGTCGGCAAAATAAGGAGAACCGTTGACATTAGAACCTTGATTTTTGGCATGAACGTGCATTAGGGCATTGTTACCAGCAAGTTCCGAGCTGACCGAATTCTGATGAAAATTTGATTCATAATTATTTTTATTTTTATTTATTGATGGCTCAGCGAGTGCACTGTCATGCCCATTGGGAACAATTGGCTGTATGTTTCAATGTATATATAACACAGTACAAAACGTGGTGGGATATGCCATCCGTAATTGTTTTGAGAGCTAGATGTCACAGCAGTGTAGCTGGGTCACCCCCAATAGGCCTATAAACAGATCAGAACTAACAGTCTGATAGGCTTGGGATTCGAGATTGCAGTTAATTCTGCCATGGTGTAATAATTAAATTGTTCTTAGAGGTCAGAGCAGGGGAGATAAAAATAAACAGATGCCTGGGAGTTAAAAAAATATCACAACAGATGGTACCGGTATTACATTAAACCATCGGCAGTCCAGATTCTATGAGTTCACATGTTGACATCTTTATTAATTTATTACCGTTCCAGGAGACATTTGAACAGCTGCCGTTAACTTGAGACACACACTTTTGCTATATACACACATGTTTTGAGTGCTAGTAACTGCTACATTATGGGAAACGAAATTAAACAGATATGATTTACAGTATTAAGAGGCTATATTTAAGATGCTAAGTACAATCCTCAAATTCTACATTCATCAGATTGCCGATACCCAAAATGTGTTGTCTCATATATCTAGATAACAACGTGATGTAGCGATGCTATTTATTCGTCTATGTACAGGTCATGCCCAGGAGAATGACATAGAATCATTATTATCTTGTGCCGAGAAGGTGTTGGTCTTGAGTTGAATTACCGTAAACTACATAAATGCTACCTTTCTACTATAGGACTATATATAAGAATTTGTTGGATTGTTGGGAAAATAATGCGATTCAAAAAGTTGTTTTGGTCCTGGACAAAGGTACTGAAAACCATTAAAGAGATGTAAATGTATTTTTACACGTAAAACCTGAAATCTGCTGAATTTTTTATTATTCAATCTGTTTCCTTTAGTTAAAAAATTGTAAAATTAAATCGGCGATCGTTATTTATTTTGGAATGAAAGCGCATTAGGAGACTGTTACCAACAAGTTCTGAGCTGACCTTCTTTTGATGAAAATTTCTGGTGATTTGTGATGAAAATCACTGATGATTCTGACTTGGGCAGTGCCCATCTTAATATAGGCAGGATTTCAAGTGGGGGGTGGGGATTGCCATGAGTTCAGTTCGCGTCGGAGTCCTAATGCTTACCCTACTTCGTAGGTCCTGTGACGTTAGTCACACTGCTCATGTGTAACCTGTTCATTTAAATCAATGAAATTAACGGGGATATGTTCTCGATGTATCTAAAATCATTTATGTAGGTGCGCCTCTTATGTTATATTATATGGAATAGGCCAACAAAATTAATTAGTTCCGGCACCTTCATAGATGTATGCACATCGGTAGTACATTCCACGTTTAGTCGTTGTACATTTGATTTACTTGACAAACAAACAATAATTAGTTATACCGCCAGGAAAGCCATCTTAAAAAACCCTTCCTCTCACGAGGTATCAGATACTTCGAGGTTTTATTCTTTCAGAAGTATGTTTCCAATGATATTCTTGTATATTTACAGTAACAATATATTAATGCATTTTATATACAGTAACTTAATTTGCTGTCTGTACAATTTACAATATTGTTTTACAATGTTCTATCTTTAAAATAGTGTGGCTTCTGTTCAATCTTTCGCAAATTAAGGGCTTTAAGAAGGGAGTGTTGTTGTTGTTACGGCGTATATTGGAAAATGCCAATCTTAATGAATTAATATCCTATCAATGCTCCCCAATCGTATATGTCGCTATGTTGGATCTTACTGATTTCAATTGAATTTGGTGTTCAGAGCGCCCAGCTCATGAATATGTAATAGTCTTATGACAGCATGGCGAATTTTAACTACTTTACTTGCAGTCGGGGACGGGGGATAGGGTCATGATCTCTGCTCTAATCCAAGGTTTACGTCAAGGACCAGTCCATAATTCTACCCCGCATTATGGTGCCAAACTTGCGGGACCAACCAAACAGCCAGTATCTTTATGTTCCCTCCAAAGCCCTATGAAGAGTTCTCGGGATTGGTTGACACTCACGTTAATGTCACCCTTTTAGATCCTACAAGCGACATATCCAAATTGGGGAGCAGATAGGATTTAATTTTAATTGGATTGGGAAAATTCTGAAAAGTGTGTCTCTGAAGATACCATTGCACGCGCAGTCCAATTAGTTCCTGGACTAGTGTAAAATTTTATAAACTGCAAGCACAATCACAACAATAAAGTGAACACCTTGCTATTAGACAGTGTCAATTTCGGTCAATCTTACTGATACACCAAATGAAAGAAATTCCTACAAAATACAGAAAAAGGGTACCGTCCAAATATTGACATGGACGATTATTTTCGAACCATACCGTTGAAAAATGGATCGTAAACAATTTTTAAAGGTTAGCTTTCTTTACTAGTACTTTCTCTACCGTCCAGCACGAGTGCGGGTCGCTGTTAATTAAACCTACACATGCACCGATGACCAGTGATAATTGGCGACTTCCGCTGGCCGACTTCCTGATCTGCTGGCACCTGGTGCGTAATGCTACAGCAAATGGGAAAACTAAAGAAATAATACAGGTACTATTAGAATTTCCACTGACTAGCTTTGCATAATAAAGCAGGGTAAGCACTCCGAAGAATGACAAGCAGTTCATTGTGACTCGATATTTCGGTTTATTTCTTCAAACCATCGGCAGGAGTAATTTGACAGAGAAACCAAATGATATATATACAGGTAAGGTGTTGAAATAATCAGTGACGAATAAACATATATGTAAAAATGGCATCAGTGTGAATTATGTGCAGTAAAAACAGTTGTTGTGGCAATACATTCAGATAAGGTCAATAAAAGATCTGATACATGATTTAAGAGATTAACAGCATGTGGGATTAAACAGTGTGTGGTGACAATAAACAAAGATTCAGTTAAGGTTGACAAGTGTTTGTATAGGGAGGTGATCAGTTCAATATAATATACATTTGTCAGATTATCAATCAAACAAAGCTAACTGTTTTGTAGCTTTCAGTCCGTGGTTTAATTGGGGTTTATTGTTTTTAATTGCAAATGCCTCTTTAAATAATAATTCTGACCAATGTTGAGATTTATCTATAACTTTCATGTTGTTAAAAATAATCAGAGGGAGTCTAGGTACCGTACCCAAGTTTCACACGGAACGGCAATTCGTGAGCATTAAGATATAACACAGTTTCCTACTGACCCAGGAATATGTACAAACACATGCAGTTACGCCATATACCAGTTATCGCGAGACGACGTTAGCTTGTTTCCCTGTTACACAATGGGCGAACAGTTCAGTACCCGTATGCCATTTTGTATCTTGGAGCACCTTGAGATAATTGAAGATAATTTGGCATTCAAGTGTCATGTTAGGTTATATGAACCTCACCCAATTATCACCTAGTCTTGAACGATGGCGTTATAGGGTATTACGCGCGCGCATGCATGCTCTGATAGACGGGGGTGGGTAACAATCAGTGGTAACAATATTGGCGTTCCACTGGAAGCTTCCTGATCTAAAACCTGGATACACCATATACAAATGTAATATTGTACTAAAAAATTAAATGCAGGATTTTGATTCAGAAAGAAGCCAAGTCTTATCACGGCGCAATGGAATACCAGAATCGAATGTACAACGTTGAAAGATGAACGAATTTCGTATTTACAGGTCAAGTCATCGAAATGCAAATTCCAGCATCTTCAAACGCCAAAATTATTGAATGGCATTCAGTAGTACTGTATTATGAGACAGGAGACTTTCAGAATTTCTATGCTGTTATAAGAAGTATATCCAGTGCGACAGGTCCGGTATGCATCAACCAGCCTATGGTCCATAACAATATCTCTGCACTCTCAGAATGATTGGGAAGAGACGTGATATAGCCAAAATTGTTAGGGACCATACCCAAAATATCTGGACAAATTTACCCAATTCTCCGACAGTCTGAAACATTTATCAGATCTTTTTTGATACCATGATCATCTAAATTCATATAATCAATTCAGTCATACCTTCAAACAAGAACTATTTACTTAGAAGAGACTGAAGCCGTCAGTGATGTTGAAAAGATAAAATACGGTCCCTATCACAAATTCTCATCAATGACTATATTTATTCTTTTATCATATGACGATCCAAGCAGGGAATTCCGAATCAATTCCAAATTGAGAGTGACAATGTCACACTTTGATAAAGTGACTGTGCATATGGACATCCTAAGGAACGTCCATTTTTAACATATGGTCCATAACATTAAGTTCAGTGGGATTATCAGTGCCGAAGATCATACTGGGTGTATCGATTAGTAACCACAAGATTGTCCATAACGGACAGATAGAGACATACAGAATTAATATTTCTGATCGTTGATGCAGCGAGGGTGTCGCCCGATAGTTCCGTACAAAAACCCCAGATACGGTCAACATATGATTCAATGTTTTAATATCCAATAAATTGAACTGTACAAAAATTGAAGCGATTCAATAGAAACAAAATAAAACAAAGGAAATCCACAATTGCACACTCAACAAATTCAACAATTCTGGTACATCAATAATAGTTCACGTTTGGTGAGAGAACACATAGTCCTTCTACCAACACTATTATCCGGTAACAATAAACTGGATATGATTGGCATTAAACTTTGTCAAGAAGACAGTCTGGCGGAAATGAGTCACATACCTGATATTACAACCGTACACTTGCGAGAAGTTCATCAGATAGGTAGGTGTCTTTCATGGATTTCCCCCGCTTGTCTTCTGGCTTGTTCTCTATACTGGTGTATAGACCAGGAATTGCCTTTACTGTTGTCAGCTCGGTCGTTCTTGATAAAACATTCCTTAAGTGACAAGTTATGACGGATACTGTTCGTCCAAGCCTTGGAAACGTCGATTGGTGTGGTGTAGCTGTATTATCGTTTGTTGGCGATATATCTGCTTCGTTTGTCTAACGATAGATTCTGTGCTATCAAGACTAACATTATCACTGTCACTAACAGATGTTACAGATCCATTCCTACTTCCGGTAGATGACAGATATTTCAGGCTGTCTCCAGTTGAAGGTACACAACACTACGTGTAATACAAATCAACAAAAACAAGGCGCAAATCCAGATCAATGTCAACATAAAGCACTTGCACGCGTTTCAGGAACAGCTGGCATGTGATGGGAAGTTCTTTCACCAGCGACCTCAATCTTTAATGTGGTCATGCGGTCGACCTCGTTATCAGGAAGGCAGAATAATAGAGCTTGATGGATGTGAATACATTTGTGGGTATACCATATTCCCAGAGCAAAATTTTAGTGGAGAACAGGAGACTGGATTCTGAATTTGTGGTTCCCACGTCATCATCTCAGGTGTTATACCGTAGTATGGATAATATCCTTGTGGGGAACCGCTGACCGTGCTCTGAAATTGTTGTCCCAATGTGACCAGTTGTGGTGTTAGACTCTGGTATGGATATTGTCCTATGGATGATGACTCCATGGGAACATAGCCGATGTTACAACCGTATCCTTGAGGGAAGGTCATCAGATTAGTGTCTTTGTTGGTTTTCCTCGCTCGTCTTCTGGCTTGTCTTCTACGATAGTCTCCCTTGGCAAAGTCCTCCACACAGGCGGGGTGTATAGACCAGTAATTACCTTTGCCGTTGTCAGCTCGACCGTTCTTGATAAAACATTCATTGAGAGACAAGTTATGACGGATACTGTTCCTCCAAGCCCGCTCTGTGTTGTTGTAATAAGGGTAATTGTCCATAATGTATTGATACATATCTCCTAGTAAAATCTTCCCTTCAGGTGAACTTATAATTGCCATGGAAATCAGAGCAATATAAGAATGGGGAGGCTTCTCATCGAATTTATCTGATGAAATCGATGGTGGTGATCTTGTTGTGTTATCCTTATTAGGAAACTTTCTGATCCGTTTGTCTAACGACAAAAGAACTTCAGCTATAGATTCCACACTATCAAGGCTGGTACTGTCACTGTCACTTGAAGAGCTTATAGAACAGTTTTTACCTCCGCCAGATGACTGACTGTCTATGTCATTTCCCTTAGCAGATAAAAGATCGATTTTTGAGAAATCAGGAGTGACAATATTTTTGCACATAGGTGAAGGAGACCAAATTTGCCTGTGGCCATGTCCCTCTGTGATATGATCCCGGATGGGATCCACAGGATTGCTCAGATGGCGTATCTGGTCGTTTCCAGTCAAGTAATCAATACTGAATGTAAGCATGATTTCTGATGCGTCTATTTCTCCAGGTCCACAGATATTCAGCGACTTCCCAATGATTGCAACAAGAACGGATACAATTGTGAGGTTATGTGTTGTAGCCTGTTTTTATAAGTGTATACCAATACTTTTTGACGGTTCAGGCTGATTGGTTGATAGATCGTGTTAGCGAGGTGTGTTACTGTTGTTCTCAGGTTTGTCACTGACACGTGGTATAGCTGTGACTAACCAAGTCAATCACTATTGACTGTCTGCCATAACACCGGACAGTTAGCACGTGTTTAACGGACTATATTGTATGCCCGATTATGATATGATAGAACAAAAATGGATAGTAATGAGATATATTACGATTCCTGATTGTCTGTTGTGCATTTTATTATATATACACGATTAGTAATTAGTCCTGGTGTGAGAGACACGTGCGGTACTATTATCGGCTTTACTTATAAAAGTCACCTCAAACGTTATACATGTAATATTGGGAACACAAATAATGATGGATAATGATGGTGTATAATTATCGTGCCAAGGTTGTTGAATCAAGACCTCAGACTCTAATGCTCCCAAAGTTTATGACATTTCCATGGGATTGTGGACATTGCCTAAAAATATAAAGTCTATTTTTGAGTGATGGCTCCCATCTGCTATGTTAGCACAACAAATATTAAGAATACATATTATATTATACCTAACTACACCTATCCCCATCCTGGCTTGTAAAATGTTTCCAAATAACCAGATAAATAAGATCAATAAATGTAATATATGGATTTATCATCATGATATTAACATGATTCGATGTTTACAATACAGAAGGTTCTGTACTTTGATATGAATAATGGTCTTGTAAAAAATAAACTTTAACTTTCCAAACAGTTTGGCAACGTCGGAAAATACATTATTTTTTATCACTAACTATACTGGAAATTTTATTAAATTTCGTTGAGTTTGGATACTTCAGTTCGTTAATTAATTAAATTCAGTTGCCTCTTATTTATTATTGACGGACAAACGTAAAGAGAGTTACCCAACATTATGGAACGTGGAACTGAGACCCTAATAAACTGTATCACACCGCCCACTATAATACCATTGTCTACTGGCACTTCAGCATTAATATTTGTTTCTGTATCAAGGCAGATTGGGACCGTGACAAAGAACATTTTGGCTGACCTTGCATGCGACTTCCAACTTCCAGGTCGATGGAACAACCAGGTTAAGAATAAAGTTATAACTGATCACCACTGTTCCTTGGGGTGTAGAATACAAATAATGCCCCAATGCCGGTGTGGAGGCTAAGAATGCCCGGTGGCTACGAGTGTCCGGCTCCCATCTTCTAACTCAGGTTGGATAATTTTCTCCTCATTGGGAACAAGTGTCCGTCATTAGTTGCAATAGAAAAGGATATGAAAATGGACACTACTCACCAGGACATTCTTATCCATCACACCGGCTTCGAGTCCATTTACTTTGAATCATGAAATATCTCACTTTCGTAATCAAATCTACGAAGCAGATTTCCGGTGACAAGTATACTGCAAAATACGAAACAAAATATATATAGAGACGCCTAAACACTTGGTTTTGCCATTTGTATGAAATCGAAGTTCCGTATGTCGATATGCACAATCAATTTACCAAAATGTGACCAGGTCTCTTGATCTTTCACTTTGGAATTGAATCGAAATTTCCTGTAGGATCTTCATCTGATAAAAAAAATAGTCTTCGATGAACACTGGAGACAGGGGATCTTTTTGTGTTTCCAACAGTTAACTTTGGTTGTTTCTGCCTCTTCTAAATAACTCGTTTGTGTTTGAAGGTATGATCAATTTCGCACATGGATTTACGTTCTAATGGTTTCGAAAAAGGTCTAACAGATGTGCCAGAGATATTATACTGGACCATAGAGACATTATACTGGACCATAGAGACATTATACTGGACCATAGTGACATTATACTGGACCATACAGGCATTATACTGGACCATAGTGATATTATACTGGACCATACGGGTACACGGGTACGGTCATAGGCTGTTTGATGGACCATAGGCTGCTTGATGGACCATAGCCTGTTTGATGGACCATAGGCTGCTTGATGGACCATAGGCTGTTTGATGAACCATAGGCTGCTTGATGGACCATAGGCTGTTTGATGGACCATAGGCTGCTTGATGGACCATAGGCTGTTTGATGGACCATAGGCTGCTTGATGGACCATAGGCTGTTTGATGGACCATAGGCTGCTTGATGGACCATAGGCTGTTTGATGGACCATAGGCTGCTTGATGGACCATAGGCTGTTTGATGGACCATAGGCTGCTTGATGCACCATAGGCTGTTTGATGGACCATAGGCTGCTTGATGGACCATAGGCTGTTTGATGGACCATAGGCTGCTTGATGCACCATAGGCTGTTTGATGGACCATAGGCTGCTTGATGGACCATAGGCTGTTTGATGGACCATAGGCTGTTTGATGGACCATAGGCTGCTTGATGGACCATAGGCTGTTTGATGGACCATAGGCTGCTTGATGCATGCCGGATTTGTCGTAATTTCCTTCTAAATCTATAGAGATCCAGAAGGTATTGTGTCCCATATAAGAGTACTCCTGAACGTCATTTCAAAGGTTATGATATTTAAATTTGTGGAATTTACGTTTCGATGACTTTGGATGGCGAAGCTGTAAATATGAAATTGGTTATTTCAACGTTGTACGTTTCACCTTGGTACCGTAAATCACCGCACGGTGCATGGTCAGTTGTGGCTCCTATCTGCGTCAAAATCCTAAATATAATATTTTGATTTACAATATAACATTTGTAAATGGCGCCTACAGGTGTTAGATCAGGAAACTGTCAGTGGAACTTGTTACTCCCATGCACATGCGCGGTATGAATTAACACCCTAACGCCATCGTTCCAGACTGGTGATAATTGGGTAAGGTTCGTATTTAACATGACACTTGAATGCCAAATTATCTTCAATTATGTCAAGGTGCTCCAAGATACAGAATGGCACACGGGTACGGCCATCTTTTTGAAGTAAACTGTACTGGGCTAAGTAATGCAACGATACATAAATTACCAGTCGCTCTTTGATATGATGGGTAGGGGACTCCCAAAATCTTCTGTGCAGGGTTGATTAGAAGGGGCTTAACTCTTGTCGAAGATAAAAAAATTGCTGCTTTTCTGTATGTGTGTTAATGTAAAATGCTCATTTAAATGAATGAAATTGACGGGAATATTTCTCTATGCATATAAATTCATTTTTGTAGATGCGCCGCTTATGTAATATTATATGGAATAGTCGAACAAAATTAATCAATTCCGGCACCTTCATAGATGTATGTACATCGGTAGTACATTCCACGTTCAATCGTTGTACATTTTATCACTTGACAAACGGACAATAACTAGTTATAGGCCTGTTGCCAGGATATTGCAACAATACTGGCCTTCCACTGAAGCTTCCTGAACTAAATCGCGGATACGCCATATACAAATGTAATAATTTTACCTCAAAAAATTGTAAGTAGGATTTTGTCTCAGAAAGAAGCCACATCTTACGACCGCGCGGTGAAATACGATACCAGGATCGAACGTACAACGTTGAAAGATGAACCAATATTATATTTGCACGTCTAAAGTCATCGAAACGCAAATTCCAGAATTATTCAAACGCCATAATTATTAAACGACATTCAGGAGTACTGTATTATGAGAAACAAGATTTTTTGAATTTCTGTACTTTATAAAAAGAATATCCATTGCAGCAAGTCCATCTTCGCATACCCAAGTCAAACACTAAACTTGTTGTCTTGGGCGAACACCACACATTTTCTCATCAGAATACGGTGCCATCTCTCTGTAAATATTCCGTGGTCCATCTTAGGAGAAGTGCCATGTAGAAGCCCTTAATATCGCATGCGACGAAAAGGGTCGATATGACATGAAAGTGACCATGTCATACTTTGGTAAGCTGACTGTTCGAATGGACACCACACGGAATTTAGTTGTGTCGGAATTTCGTCAATAACGTTGTGTTCAGTTGGATTATCAGTGTCGAAGATCAAGAGCTCCTTACTGGGTGTATCGATCAGTAACCACAGATTGTCCATAACGGACAGATAGAGACATAGAGAATTAATTCTTCTGATTATTGATACAGCGAAGTTGTCGCCCGATAGTTCCGTAAATATAAAACAGATACGGTCAACATATGATTCAATGTTTTAATATCCATGTCATACTACACTGAACTGTACGGTTCACTGTATTTACAAGAACGGTTGATAAAATGTAACAAAACTTGAAAGATTCAATAGAAACAAAGTGAAGCAAAGGAAATCCACCCTTGCATACTCAACAAATTCAACAATTCACGGTGGCCAATAATAGTTCATATTTAGTTCGAAAACACATGGTTCTTCTGCCAACATTAGTATCCGTTAACAATAAACTGGATTGTGGCGCATATGATCGGCATTAAATTTTGTCAAGAAGACAGTATATATGCTCGTGATTGGTGAGACTGAGATTGTCTAAGGACAAGTGTGGAAGGTACACGACACTTCGTGTTATACAAATCAACAAAAACAAGGCGCAAATCCAGATCAATATCAACATAAAGCACTTGCACGCGTTTCCGGAACAGCTGGCGGGTGATGGAAAGTCCTTCCACCAGCGACCTCATTCTTTGATGTGGTCATGTGGTCGGCAGACCTCAATCTTTAATGTGGTCATGCGGTCGACCTCGTTATCAGGAAGGCAAAATTATAGAGCTTGCTGGATGTGAATACATTTGTGGGTATACCATATTCCCAGAGCAAAATCTTAATGGAGAACAGGAGACCGGATTCGGACGTTGTGATCCCCACGCCATCATCTCAGGTGTTATCCCGTAGTATGGATAATATCCTTGTGGGGAACCGCTGACCGTGCTCTGAAATTGTTGTCCCAATGTGACCAGTTGTGGTGTCAGACTCTGGTATGGATATTGTCCTATTGATGATGACTTCATGGGAACATAGCCGATGTTACAACCGTACCCTTGTGGGAAGGTCATCAGATTAGTGTCTTTGTTTGTTTTTCTCGCTCGTCTTCTGGCTTGTCTTCTACGATAGTCTCCCTTGGCAAAGTCCTCCACACAGGCGGGATGTATAGACCAGTAATTACCTTTACTGTTGTCAGCTCGGCCGTTCTTGATGAAACATTCATTGAGAGACAAGTTATGACGGATACTGTTCCTCCAAGCCCGCTCTGTGTTGTTGTAATAAGGGTAATTGTCCATAATGTATTGATACATATCTCTTAGGGACCATTCAAAATTTATCCTGAGGGGGGGCCGGTGGAATTTGAGTGGGGGGGGTCACCAATAACTTCGAGCCCCACGAAGGGGGGGTCATGTGTAACTAGACTGTGTGTAGAGGGGGGTCATCAGTAACTTGATAAATGATGATGATAAATGGACAGCTATTCAGCTAGGATTTCTTGAGCTTCTGTAAGAATTTCATGTTTTTAGGTCGGTCGAAGAACCAGGGTGGACTTTAGATCAGGAAACACATGTATCAGAACACGGCTTTGTGTATCCATGGAGCCTACTAAAACAGTAGGCTCTATGGTTTATCATAAGCCTAAACAGCATACAGTACCATAGATAGACCTATGTTCTGTTAGCATTAATCTCTCTACAAACCTCCTGTAGTGTAGTAGGACATGAGACCGGTAAATGGCTTTATAATCATATTTACTTTTCTCAAGATGTATTAAAATCTAGGCCCCTATTCATACCAGCTAGATTTGAGTTACTACACAGTGCATCTAGCAAATCCTTTATCTAAACACATCCAGGTGCAGTTCAGCCTGGACATTGTGGACATTGACTAGCTAAACGAATATAGCCTGCATTTTGAGACTGAAGCAAACCATTCAATAATTTATGCTGCCCCAAAGTTGAAGAAATAAATTGTGGCGTACTACAAGACAAGTTGTACTGACGGTAGTTAATGTCATGATGAGGATAATATTATAAAATATAATAATTTTTTATAATAGTTTTATAATAATAAAACACCGTCTATTTTTTGCAGGGTTTTTGTAGCGAAGCCGACATGATGAATGCATGAAATTAATCATGTCGGATTCGTCCGAATTTTTATAAAGTTTATCTCTGTGTCAGTATAACAAACATAACCTCATTGTTTCCCTGAGCGGTTGTATGTAGTATTATCTGTCATCATGATGCAGTATGACATAATTTTATCTCAAACCGGTGAATGCGAATAAATAAATCATACAGAATGTAATCTCCGAGCTTCTCGCAGTTTAATGTCGTACTGCAGAACTGTGTCCCGTTCCCTGTCACTTTTTCATATGTATAATACCATACTGCGAATCACTTTATCAACGAATAGCTCTTCATGTTATTAACGTGTTTTCAATCGGTCTTAATATAATTCCACACTGCATCATTTAGTGCCCCTGGCTATGTTGGAATGGTGTACGAACATTTCCCCCATGGACCCCCAGTGGGCATTTGCCCCAGTGGACATTTCCCCCAGTGGACATTTCCTCCACCCTATATTTTTAGGTTATTTTGAACATGGTTTTTAAATAATTTTGTAATAACGCAATTTGTTTTTTCTGTATATAAAGATATAAGGATTTCCAGATGTTTTACGATAATTGAGTCACAAAGTGATAAGTTATTATACATATACACAGTATCTATCAGTATTATACAGTCAGCACATTTTAAAACAATATAAAAGATGTATACATGGTATATAGCGTAACATTAACTGTTCGTAGGTCGGTGTCATGAAGCCATTTGATGAGAATAAAACCGAACTGAAGTGAAAACTGAGGTAAAAAATAGAACAAAATAATATTGTTAAAAAATACATCTTTTATTTTACCACAATGTGATATAATGTTTTCTTAAAATGTTAAAATATATATATGTATATGATTTATATGTTATCACTATGTGATCCATTTTATTGTTTAAAAATGTGCTATATAATATATGATGTGCCAAATTATTTAAAAACTATGTTCAAAATAACCTAAAAGTATAGGGTGGGGGAAATGTCCATTGAAGGAAATGTCCACCGGGGGAAATGTCCATGGGGGGAATGTCCGCTGGAGGAAATGTCCACTGGGGGAAATGACCTGGATTCGTTGGAATTGGGCGTGTGTTTGTGGTGAGATGGGGGGGTCATTGATAAATATGGTATCAGGTGAGGGGGGGTCACTGGTAACCTTCCAGCCAAAGGAGGGGGGGGGTCACACATAACTTAGGGTCATCAGCTGAATTTCCACCGGCCCCCCCCTCAAGATAATTTTGAACGGTCCCTTAGTAAAATCTTCCCTTCAGGTGAACTTATAATTGCCATGGAAATCAGAGCAATATAAGAATGGGGAGGCTTTTCATTGAATTTATCTGATGAAATCGATGGTGATGATCTTGTTGTGTTATCCTTATTAGGAAACTTTCTGATCCGTTTGTCTAACGACAAAAGAACTTCAGCCACACTATCAAGGCTGGTACTGTCACTGTCACTTGAAGAGCTTATAGAACAGTTTTCACCTCCGCCAGATGACTGACTGTCTATGTCATTTCCCTTAAAAGATAAATGATCGCTTTTTGAGAAATCAGGAGTGACCGTATTTTTGCACATGGGTGGAGGAGACCAAATTTGCCTGTGGCCATGTCCCTCTGCGATATGATCCCGGATGGGATCCACACGTTTGCTCAGTTGGCGCATCTCGTCGTTTTCAGTCAAGTAGTCAATACTGAATGTAAGCATAATTTCTGATGAGTCTATCTCTCCACGTCCACAGATATTCAGCGACTGCCCAATGATTGCAACAAGAACGGATATTTTTTGACGGTTCAGGCTGATTGGTTGATAGATCGTGTTAGCGAGTTGTGTTACTGTTGTTCTCAGGTTTGTCACTGACACGTGGTATAGCTGTGACTAACCAAGTCAATCACTATTGACTGTCTGCCATAACACCGGACAGTTAGCACGTGTTTAACGGACTATACCGTATGCCTGAATATGATATGATAGAACACAAATGGGTAGTAATTAGATATATTACGATTCCTCATTGTCTGTGGTGCATTTTATTATATATACACGATTAATTAGTCCTGGTGCGAGAGACACGTGCGGTACTATTATCGGCTTTACTTATAAAAGTCACCTCAACGTTATACATGTACTATTGGGAACACAAATAATAATGGATAATGATGGTGTATAATTATCGTGCCAAGGTTGTTGAATCAAGACGAGACATCAGACTCTAGTGCTCTCAAAGTTTATGACATTTCCATGTGATTGTGGACATTGCCTAAAAATATAAATTACAACACATATAAGGGAAGTGGGAAGAGGTGCAAACATACTGACAGAGTCACATGACTTCACAGTATAGTCTTCTGGTTAACCTATTCTAAAGCGCAGACCAAGAGTCTAACGATTCGTGATATGTGTTGTATCTCAGGTGCGCTTTTATTGTACCTGTTCATGTGGCAACTTCGATGACATGACCACACGGTCCCTAGATACAAATCTAGATAGCTATGATGGAAATGCCCTGACAACTCGTATATTGGTAATTTGGTCAGCTGTGTCGCTGTGACAACTCGTACGCTGGGGGTTGGTGAGCTGTTAAGTCTATTTTTGAGTGATGGCTCCCATCATTTTACTGTTAGGTTAGCACAGCCAGTGATAAAAATACATATTATATTACCTAACTACACCTATCCCCATCCTGGCTTGTAAAATATTTCCAAATAGCCAGATAAATAAGATCAATAAATGTAATATATGGATTTATCATCATGATATCAACATGATTCGATGTTTACCATACAGAAGGTTCTGTACTTTGATATGAATAATGGACTTTTTAGAAATAAACTTCAATTTTTCAAACAGTTTGGCAGCGTCGGGAAGTACACTATATTTTTATCGGTAACTACTGGAATTTTTATCAAATTTCGTTAAGTTTGGATTCTTCAGTTAATTAATTAAATTCAGTCGGCTCTTATTTATTATTGACGGACAAACGTAACGCGAGGGAACGTAGAACTGACACCCTAATCAACTGTATAACATTTCTGTATCAAGACAAATTGGGACTGTGACATAGAACATTTTGGTTGAACTTGCTTGCAACTTTCAACTTCCAGGTCGATGGAACGACCCCAAAGTTAAGAAAAAGGTTATTACTGATCATCACTGTTCTTTGGGATGTAGAATACAGATAAAACCTCAATGCCGTTGTGGACGCTAAGAATGTCCGGTGACTAGGAGTATCCGGCTCCTATCTTCTAACACAGGTAGGACAATATTCTTCTAATTGGGGACAAGTGTCCGTCATTATAATTGCAATAGAAAAGGATATGAAAAGGGACACTAATCACCAGGACATTCTTATTCATCACACCGGCTTCGAGTCCATGTAGTTTGAATCATGAAATATCTCACTTTCGTAATCAAATCTACGAAGCAGATTTCCGGTGACAAGTACTGCAAAATACGAAACAAAATATATGTAGAGACGCCTAGCACTTGGTTGAGCTGTTGATCTTAGGCACTGATAATCCTACTTAACACAATGTTGTGGGCCATCTGTACGAAATGGAAGTCACAGCCAGTGATAAAAATACATATTATATTACCTAACTACACCTATCCCCATCCTGGCTTGTAAAATATTTCCAAATAACCAGATAAATAAGATCAATAAATGTAATATATGGATTTATCATCATGATATCAACATGATTCGATGTTTAACCAAAATTAACCAAAATGTGATAAGGTCTCTTGATCTTTCACTTTGGAATTGAATCGACATTTCCTGTAGGTTTTTCATCTGATATAAAAAAATAGTCTTCGATGAACACTGGAGACAGGGGATCATTTTATGTTTCCAACAACTTTGGTTGTTTCTGCCTCTTCTAAATAACTCGTTCGTGTTTGAAGGTATGATCAATTTCGCACATGGATTTACGTTCTAATGGTTTCGAAAAAGGTCTAACAGATGTGCCAGAGATATTATACTGGACCATAGAGACATTATACTGGACCATAGAGACATTATACTGGACCATAGTGACTTTATACTGGACCATAGAGACATTATACTGGACCATAGTGATATTATACTGGACCATAGGCTGCTTGATGGACCATAGGCTGTTTGATTGACCATACGCTGCTTGATGGACCATAGGCTGTTTGATGGACCATATGCTGCTTGATGGACCATAGGCTGCTTGATGCACCATAGGCTGTTTGATGCACCATGGGCTGCTTGATGCACCATAGGCTGCTTGATGCACCATAGGCTGTTTGATGGACCATAGGCTGTTTGATGGACCATAGGCTGCTTGATGCACCATAGGCTGCTTGATGCACCATAGGCTGTTTGATGGACCATAGGCTGCTTGATGCACCATAGGCTGTTTGATGGACCATAGGCTGCTTGATGCACCATAGGCTGTTTGATGGACCATAGGCTGCTTGATGCACCATAGGCTGCTTGATGATTGACCATAGGCTGCTTGATGCACCATAGGCTGCTTGATGGACCATAGGCTGCTTGATGCACCATAGGCTGTTTGATGGACCATAGGCTGCTTGATGCACCATAGGCTGTTTGATGGACCATAGGCTGCTTGATGCATGCCGGATTTGTCGTAATTTCCTTCTAAATCTATAGAGATCCAGAAGGTATTGTGTCCCATATAAGAGTACCCCTAAATGTCATTCAAAGGTTATGATATTTAAATTTGTGAAATTTACGTTTCGATGACTTTGGATGGCGAAGCTGTAAATATGAAATTGGTTATTTCAACGTTGTACGTTTCACCTTGGTACCGTAAATCACCGCACGGTGCATGGTCAGTTGTGGCTCCTATCTGCGTCAAAATCCTAAATATAATATTTTGATTTACAATATAACATTTGTATTTAACATGACACTTGAATGCCAAATTATCTTCAATTATGTCAAGGTGCTCCAAGATACAGAATGGCACACGGGTACGGCCATCTTTTTAAAGTAAACTGTACTGGGCTAAGTAATGCAACGATACATAAATTACCAGTCACTCTTTGATATGAGGGGTAGGGGACTCCCAAAATCTTCTGTGCAGGTTTGATTAGAAGGGGCTTAACTCTTGTCGAAGATAAAAAATTTGCTGCTTTTCTGTATGTGTGTTAATGTAAAATGCTAATTTAAATGAATGAAATTGACGGGAATATTTCTCTATGCATCTAAATTCATTTTTGTAGATGCGCCGCTTATGTAATATTATATGGAATAGTCGAACAAAATTAATCAATTCCGGCACCTTCATAGATGTATGTACATCGGTAGTACATTCCACGTTCAATCGTTGTACATTTTATCACTTGACAAACGGACAATAACTAGTTATAGGCCTATTGCCAGGATATTGCAACAATATTGGCCTTCCATTGAAGCTTCCTGAACTAAATCGCGGATACGCCATATACAAATGTAATAATTTTACCTCAAAAAATTGTAAGTAGGATTTTGTCTCAGAAAGAAGCCACATCTTACGACCGCGCGGTGAAATACGATACCAGGATCGAACGTACAACGTTGAAAGATGAACGAATATTATATTTGCACGTCTAAAGTCATCGAAACGCAAATTCCAGAATCTTCAAACGCCATAATTATTAAACGACATTCAGGAGTACTGTATTATGAGACACAAGATTTTCTAGATTTCTTTACTTTTTATAAAAAGTATATCCATTGCAGCAAGTCCATCTTCGCATACCCAAGTCAAACACTAAACTTGTTGTCTTGGGCGAACACCACACATTTTCTCATCAGAATACGGCGCCATCTCTCTATAAATATTCCGTGGTCCATCTTAGGAGAAGTGCCCTGTAGAAGCCCTTAATATCGCATGCGACGTTAAGGGTCGATATGATATGAAAGTGACCATGTCATACTTTGGTAAACTGACTGTTCAAATGGACACCACACGCAATTTCCATTTCTTGCACACGGTCCATAACATTGTGTCAGTTGGATGATCAGTGTCGAAGATCAAGAGCTCCTCACTGGGTGTATCGATCAGTAACCACAGATTGTCCATAACGGACAGATAGAGACATAGAGAGTTAATTCTTCTGATCATTGATGCAGCGAAGTTGTCGCCCGATAGTTCCGTAAATATAAAACAGATACGGTCAACATATGCTTCAATGTTTTAATATCCATGTCATACTACACTGAACTGTACGGTTCACGGTATTTACAAGAACGGTTGATAAAATGTAACAAAACTTGAAAGATCCAATAGAAACAAAGTGAAACAAAGGAAATCCACCCTTGGATACTCAACAAATTCAACAATTCACGGTGGCCAATAATAGTTCATTTTTAGTTCGAAAACACATGGTTCTTCTGCCAACATTAGTATCCGTTAACAATAAACTGGATTGTGGCGCATATCGATCGGCATTAAATTTTGTCAAGAAGACAGTATGCTCGTGATTGGTGAGACTGAGATTGTCTAAGGACAAGTGTGGAAGGTACACGACACTTCGTGTTATACAAATCAACAAAAACAAGGCGCAAATCCAGATCAATATCAACATAAAGCACTTGCACGCGTTTCCGGAACAGCTGGCGGGTGATGGAAAGTCCTTCCACCAGCGACCTCATTCTTTAATGTGGTCATGTGGTCGGCAGACCTCAATCTTTAATGTGGTCATGCGGTCGACCGACCTCAATCTTTAATGTGGTCATGCGGTCGACCTCGTTATCAGGAAGGCAAAATTATAGAGCTTGCTGGATGTGAATACATTTGTGGGTATACCATATTCCCAGAGCAAAATCTTAATGGAGAACAGGAGACCGGATTCGGACGTTGTGATTCCCACGCCATCATCTCAGGTGTTATACCGTAGTATGGATAATATCCTTGTGGGGAACCGCTGACCGTGCTCTGAAATTGTTGTCCCAATGTGACCAGTTGTGGTGTCAGACTCTGGTATGGATATTGTCCTATTGATGATGACTTCATGGGAACATAGCCGATGTTACAACCGTACCCTTGTGGGAAGGTCATCAGATTAGTGTCTTTGTTTGTTTTTCTCGCTCGTCTTCTGGCTTGTCTTCTACGATAGTCTCCCTTGGCAAAGTCCTCCACACAGGCGGGATGTATAGACCAGTAATTACCTTTACCGTTGTCAGCTCGGCCGTTCTTGATGAAACATTCATTGAGAGACAAGTTATGACGGATACTGTTCCTCCAAGCCCGCTCTGTGTTGTTGTAATAAGGGTAATTGTCCATAATGTATTGATACATATCTCCTAGTAAAATCTTCCCTTCAGGTGAACTTATAATTGCCATGGAAATCAGAGCAATATAAGAATGGGGAGGCTTCTCATTGAATTTATCTGATGAAATCGATGGTGGTGATCTTGTTGTGTTATCCTTATTAGGAAACTTTCTGATCCGTTTGTCTAACGACAAAAGAACTTCAGCTATAGATTCCACACTATCAAGGCTGGTACTGTCACTGTCACTTGAAGAGCTTATAGAACAGTTTTCACCTCCGCCAGATGACTGACTGTCTATGTCATTTCCCTTAGAAGATAAATGATCGCTTTTTGAGAAATCAGGAGTGACCGTATTTTTGCACATGGGTGGAGGAGACCAAATTTGCCTGTGGCCATGTCCCTCTGCGATATGATCCCGGATGGGATCCACACGTTTGCTCAGTTGGCGCATCTCGTCGTTTTCAGTCAAGTAGTCAATACTGAATCTAAGCATAATTTCTGATGAGTCTATCTCTCCACGTCCACAGATATTCAGCGACGTACTGCCCAATGACTGCAACAAGAACGGATACAGTTGTGAGGTTATGTGTTGTAGCCTGTTTTTATAAGTGGAGTCCAATACTTTTTGACGGTTCACGCTGATTGGTTGATAGATCGTGTTAGCGAGGTGTGTTACTGTTGTTCTCAGGTTTGTCACTGACACGTGGTATAGCTGTGACTAACCAAGTCAATCAATATTGACCGCTGCCATAACACCGGACAGTGAGCACGTGTTTAACGGACTATACCGTATGCCTGATTATGATATGATAGAACACAAATGGGTAGTAATTAGATATATTACGATTCCTCATTGTCTGTGGTGCATTTTATTATATATATACACGATTAATTAGTCCTGGTGCGAGAGACACGTGCGGTACTATTATCGGCTTTACTTATAAAAGTCACCTCAACGTTATACATGTACTATTGGGAACACAAATAATAATGGATAATGATGGTGTATAATTATCGTGCCAAGGTTGTTGAATCAAGACGAGACATCAGACTCTAGTGCTCTCAAAGTTGATGACATTTCCATGTGATTGTGGACATTGCCTAAAAATATAAATTACAACACATATAAGGGAAGTGGGAAGAGGTGCCGACATACTGACAGAGTCACATGACTTCACAGTATAGTCTTCTGGTTAACCTATTCTAAAGCACAGACCAAGAGTCTAACGATTCGTGATATGTGTTGTATCTCAGATGCGCTTTTATTGTTCATGTGGCAACTTCGATGACATGACCACACGGTCCCTAGATACAAATCTAGATAGCTATGATGGAAAGGCCCTGACAACTCATATATTGGTAATTTGGTCAGCTGTGTCGCTGTGACAACTCGTACGCTTTGGGTTGGTGAGCTGTAAAGTCTATTTTTGAGTGATGGCTCCCATCATTTTACTGTTAGGTTAGCACAGCCAGTGATAAAAATACATATTATATTACCTAACTACACCTATCCCCATCCTGGCTTGTAAAATATTTCCAAATAACCAGATAAATAAGATCAATAAATGTAATATATGGATTTATCATCATGATATCAACATGATTCGATGTTTACCATACAGAAGGTTCTGTACTTTGATATGAATAATGGACTTTTTAGAAATAAACTTCAATTTTTCAAACAGTTTGGCAGCGTCGGGAAGTACACTATATTTTTATCGGTGACTACTGGAATTTTTATCAAATTTCGTTAAGTTTGGATTCTTCAGTTAATTAATTAAATTCAGTCGGCTCTTATTTATTATTGACGGACAAACGTAACGCGAGGGAACGTAGAACTGACACCCTAATCAACTGTATAACATTTCTGTATCAAGACAAATTGGGACTGTGACATAGAACATTTTTGTTGAACTTGCTTGCAACTTTCAACTTCCAGGTCGATGGAACGACCCCAAAGTTAAGAAAAAGGTTATTACTGATCATCACTGTTCTTTGGGATGTAGAATACAGATAAAACCTCAATGCCGTTGTGGACGCTAAGAATGTCCGGTGACTAGGAGTATCCGGCTCCTATCTTCTAACACAGGTAGGACAATATTCTTCTAATTGGGGACAAGTGTCCGTCATTATAATTGCAATAGAAAAGGATATGAAAAGGGACACTAATCGCCAGGACATTCTTATTCATCACACCGGCTTCGAGTCCATGTAGTTTGAATCATGAAATATCTCACTTTCGTAATCAAATCTACGAAGCAGATTTCCGGTGACAAGTACTGCAAAATACGAAACAAAATATATGTAGATACGCCTAGCACTTGGTTGAGCTGTTGATCTTAGGCACTGATAATCCCACTTAACACAATGTTGTGGACCATCTGTACGAAATGGAAGTTCCGTATGCTGTCCATGTGCACGATCAATTAACCAAAATGTGATAAGGTCTCTTGATCTTTCACTTTGGAATTGAATCGACATTTCCTGTAGGTTCTTCATCTGATATAAAAAAATAGTCTTCGATGAACACTGGAGACAGGGGATCATTTTATGTTTCCAACAACTTTGGTTGTTTCTGCCTCTTCTAAATAACTCGTTCGTGTTTGAAGGTATGATCAATTTCGCACATGGATTTACGTTCTAATGGTTTCGAAAAAGGTCTAACAGATGTGCCAGAGATATTATACTGGACCATAGAGACATTATACTGGACCATAGAGACATTATACTGGACCATAGTGACATTATACTGGACCATAGAGACATTATACTGGACCATAGTGACATTATACTGGACCATAGAGACATTATACTGGACCATAGTGATATTATACTGGATCATAGGCTGCTTGATGGACCATAGGCTGTTTGATGGACCATAGGCTGCTTGATGGACCATAGGCTGTTTGATGGACCATAGGCTGCTTGATGGACCATAGGCTGTTTGATGGACCATAGGCTGCTTGATGCACCATAGGCTGTTTGATGGACCATAGGTTGCTTGATGCACCATAGGCTGTTTGATGGACCATAGGCTGCTTGATGCACCATAGGCTGTTTGATGGACCATAGGCTGCTTGATGCACCATAGGCTGTTTGATGGACCATAGGCTGCTTGATGCACCATAGGCTGTTTGATGGACCATAGGCTGCTTGATGCACCATAGGCTGTTTGATGGACCATAGGCTGCTTGATGCACCATAGGCTGTTTGATGGACCATAGGCTGCTTGATGCATGCCGGATTTGTCGTAATTTCCTTCTAAATCTATAGAGATCCAGAAGGTATTGTGTCCCATATAAGAGTACCCCTAAATGTCATTCAAAGGTTATGATATTTAAATTTTTGAAATTTACGTTTCGATGACTTTGGATGGCGAAGCTGTAAATATGAAATTGGTTATTTCAACGTTGTACGTTTCACCTTGGTACCGTAAATCACCGCACGGTGCATGGTCAGTTGTGGCTCCTATCTGCGTCAAAATCCTAAATATAATATTTTGATTTACAATATAACATTTGTAAATGGCGCCTGCAGGTGTTAGATCAGGAAACTGTCAGTGGAACTTGTTACTCCCATGCACCCCGTATCTATCGAAACATGCGCGGTATGAATTAACACCCTAACGCCATCGTTCCAGACTGGTGATAATTGGGTAAGGTTCGTATTTAACATGACACTTGAATGCCAAATTATCTTCAATTATGTCAAGGTGCTCCAAGATACAGAATGGCACACGGGTACGGCCATCTTTTTAAAGTAAACTGTACTGGGCTAAGTAATGCAACGATACATAAATTACCAGTCACTCTTTGGTATGAGGGGTAGGGGACTCCCAAAATCTTCTGTGCAGGTTTGATTAGAAGGGGCTTAACTCTTGTCGAAGATAAAAAAATTGCTACTTTTCTGTATGTGTGTTAATGTAAAATGCTCATTTAAATGAATGAAATTGACGGGAATATTTCTCTATGCATCTAAATTCATTTTTGTAGATGCGCCGCTTATGTAATATTATATGGAATAGTCGAACAAAATTAATCAATTCCGGCACCTTCATAGATGTATGTACATCGGTAGTACATTCCACGTTCAATCGTTGTACATTTTATCACTTGACAAACGGACAATAACTAGTTATAGGCCTATTGCCAGGATATTGCAACAATATTGGCCTTCCATTGAAGCTTCCTGAACTAAATCCCGGATACGCCATATACAAATGTAATAATTTTACCTCAAAAAATTGTAAGTAGGATTTTGTCTCAGAAAGAAGCCACATCTTACGACCGCGCGGTGAAATACGATACCAGGATCGAACGTACAACGTTGAAAGATGAACGAATATTATATTTGCACGTCTAAAGTCATCGAAACGCAAATTCCAGAATCTTCAAACGCCATAATTATTAAACGACATTCAGGAGTACTGTATTATGAGACACAAGATTTTCTAGATTTCTTTACTTTTTATAAAAAGTATATCCATTGCAGCAAGTCTATCTTCGCATACCCAAGTCAAACAATAAACTTGTTGTCTTGGGCGAACACCACACATTTTCTCATCAGAATACGGTGCCATCTCTGTAAATATTCCGTGGTCCATCTTAGGAGAAGTGCCCTGTAGAAGCCCTTAACATCGCATGCGACGAAAAGGGTCGATATGACATGAAAGTGACCATGTCATACTTTGTCACACGGAATTTCCATTTCATACATATGGTCAATAACATGGTGTTCAGTTGGATTATCAGTGTCGAAGATCAAGAGCTCGTTACTGGGTGCATCGATCAGTAACCACAGATTGTCCATAACGGACAGATATAGAGACATAGAGAATTAATTCTTCTGATTATTGATGCAGCGAAGCTGTCGCCCGATAGTTCCGTAAATATAAAACAGATACGGTCAACATATGATTCAATGTTTTAATATCCATGTCATACTACACTGAACTGTACGGTTCATGATATTTACAAGAACGGCTGATAAAACTAACAAAAATTGAAAGATTCAATAGAAACAAAGTAAAACAAAGGAATCCAACCTTGCATACTCAACAAATTCAACAATTCACGGTGGCCAATAATAGTTCATTTTTAGTTCGAAAACAAAATGGTTCTTCTGCCAACATTAGTATGCGTTAACAATAAACTGGATTGTGGCGCATATGATCGGCATTAAATTTTGTCAAGAAGACAGTATGCTCGTGATTGGTGAGACTGAGATTGTCTAAGGACAAGTGTGGAAGGTACACGACACTTCGTGTTATACAAATCAACAAAAACAAGGCGCAAATCCAGATCAATATCAACATAAAGCACTTGCACGCGTTTCCGGAACAGCTGGCGGGTGATGGAAAGTCCTTCCACCAGCGACCTCATTCTTTGATGTGGTCATGTGGTCGGCAGACCTCAATCTTTAATGTGGTCATGCGGTCGACCTCGTTATCAGGAATGCAAAATTATAGAGCTTGCTGGATGTGAATACATTTGTGGGTATACCATATTCCCAGAGCAAAATCTTAATGGAGAACAGGAGACCGGATTCGGACGTTGTCATTCCCACGCCATCATCTCAGGTGTTATCCCGTAGTATGGATAATATCCTTGTGGGGAACCGCTGACCGTGCTCTGAAATTGTTGTCCCAATGTGACCAGTTGTGGTGTCAGACTCTGGTATGGATATTGTCCTATTGATGATGACTTCATGGGAACATAGCCGATGTTACAACCGTACCCTTGTGGGAAGGTCATCAGATTAGTGTCTTTGTTTGTTTTTCTCGCTCGTCTTCTGGCTTGTCTTCTACGATAGTCTCCCTTGGCAAAGTCCTCCACACAGGCGGGATGTATAGACCAGTAATTACCTTTACCGTTGTCAGCTCGGCCGTTCCTGATGAAACATTCATTGAGAGACAAGTTATGACGGATACTGTTCCTCCAAGCCCGCTCTGTGTTGTTGTAATAAGGGTAATTGTCCATAATGTATTGATACATATCTCCTAGTAAAATCTTCCCTTCACTTATAATTGCCATGGAAATCAGAGCAATATAAGAATGGGGAGGCTTCTCATTGAATTTATCTGATGAAATCGATGGTGGTGATCTTGTTGTGTTATCCTTATTAGGAAACTTTCTGATCCGTTTGTCTAACGACAAAAGAACTTCAGCTATAGGTTCCACACTATCCAGGCTGGTACTGTCGCTGTCACTTGAAGAGCTTATAGAACAGTTTTCACCTCCACGAGATGACTGACTGTCTATGTCATTTCCCTTAGAAGATAAATGATCGCTTTTTGAGAAATCAGGAGTGACCGTATTTTTGCACATGGGTGGAGGAGACCAAATTTGCCTGTGGCCATGTCCCTCTGCGATATGATCCCGGATGGGATCCACACGTTTGCTCAGTTGGCGCATCTCGTCGTTTTCAGTCAAGTAGTCAATACTGAATGTAAGCATAATTTCTGTTGAGTCTATCTCTCCACGTCCACAGATATTCAGCGACTGCCCAATGATTGCAACAAGAACGGATACAGTTGTGAGATTATGTGTTGTAGCCTGTTTTTATAAGTGGATTCCAATACTTTTTGACGGTTCACGCTGATTGGTTGATAGATCGTGTTAGTGAGGTGTGTTACTGTTGTTCTCAGGTTAGTCACTGACACGTGGTATAGCTGTGACTAACCATGTCAATCACTATTGACTGTCTGCCATAACACCGGACAGTTAGCACGTGTTTAACGGACTATACTGTATGCCTGATTATGATATGATAGAACACAAATGGATAGCAATGAGATATATTACGATTCCTCATTGTCTGTGGTGCATTTTATTATATATATACACGATTAATTAGTCCTGGTGCGAGATACACGTGCGGTACTATTATCGGCTTCACTTATAAAAGTCACCTCAACGTTATTCATGTACTATTGGGAACACAAATAATGATGGATAATGATGGTGTATAATTATCGTGCCAAGGTTGTTGAATCAAGACGATACATGAGACTCTGGTGCTCTCAAAGTTTATGACATTTCCATGTAATTGTGGACATTGCCTAAAAATATAAATTACAACACATATAAGGGAAGTGGGAAGAGGTGCCGACATACTGACAGAGTCACATGACTTCACAGTATTGTCTTCTGGTTAACCTGTTCTAAAGCGCAGACCAAGAGTTTAACGATTCGTGATATGTGTTGTATCTCGGGTGCGCTTTTATTGTACCTGTTCATGTGGCAACTTCGATGACATGACCACACGGTCCCTAGATACAAATCTAGATAGCTATGATGGAAATGCCCTGACAAGTCGCATATTGGTAATTTGGTCAGCTGTGTTGCTGTGACAACTCGTACGCTGGGGGTTGGTGAGCTGTAAAGTCTATTTTTGAGTGATGGCTCCCATCATTTTACTGTTAGGTTAGCACAGCCAGTGATAAAAATACATATTATATTACCTAACTACACCTATCCCCATCCTGGCTTGTAAAATATTTCCAAATAACCAGATAAATAAGATCAATAAATATAATATATTGATATATCATCATGATATCAACATGATTCGATGTTTACCATACAGAAGGTTCTGTACTTTGATATGAATAATGGACTTTTTAGAAATAAACTTCAATTTTTCAAACAGTTTGGCAGCGTCGGGAAGTACTCTATATTTTTATCGGTAACTACTGGAAATTTTATCAAATTTCGTTAAGTTTGGATTCTTCAGTTAATTAATTAAATTCAGTCGGCTCTTATTTATTATTGACGGACAAACGTAACGCGAGGGAACGTAGAACTGACACCCTAATCAACTGTATAACATTTCTGTATCAAGACAAATTGGGACTGTGACATAGAACATTTTGGTTGAACTTGCTTGCAACTTTCAACTTCCAGGTCGATGGAACGACCCCAAAGTTAAGAAAAAGGTTATTACTGATCATCACTGTTCTTTGGGATGTAGAATACAGATAAAACCTCAATGCCGTTGTGGACGCTAAGAATGTCCGGTGACTAGGAGTATCCGGCTCCTATCTTCTAACACAGGTAGGACAATATTCTTCTAATTGGGGACAAGTGTCCGTCATTATAATTGCAATAGAAAAGGATATGAAAAGGGACACTAATCACCAGGACATTCTTATTCATCACACCGGCTTCGAGTCCATGTAGTTTGAATCATGAAATATCTCACTTTCGTAATCAAATCTACGAAGCAGATTTCCGGTGACAAATACTGCAAAATACGAAACAAAATATATGTAGAGACGCCTAGCACTTGGTTGAGCTGTTGATCTTAGGCACTGATAATCCCACTTAACACAATGTTGTGGGCCATCTGTACGAAATGGAAGTCACAGCCAGTGATAAAAATACATATTATATTACCTAACTACACCTATCCCCATCCTGGCTTGTAAAATATTTCCAAATAACCAGATAAATAAGATCAATAAATGTAATATATGGATTTATCATCATGATATCAACATGATTCGATGTTTAACCAAAATTAACCAAAATGTGATAAGGTCTCTTGATCTTTCACTTTGGAATTGAATCGACATTTCCTGTAGGTTTTTCATCTGATATAAAAAAATAGTCTTCGATGAACACTGGAGACGGGATCATTTTATGTTTCCAACAACTTTCGTTGTTTCTGCCTCTTCTAAATAACTCGTTCGTGTTTGAAGGTATGATGAATTTCGCACATGGATTTACGCTCTAATGGTTTCGAAAAAGGTCTAACAGATGTGCCAGAGATATTATACTGGACCATAGAGACATTATACTGGACCATAGAGACATTATACTGGACCATAGTGACTTTATACTGGACCATAGAGACATTATACTGGACCATAGTGATATTATACTGGACCATAGGCTGCTTGATGGACCATAGGCTGTTTGATTGACCATACGCTGCTTGATGGACCATAGGCTGTTTGATGGACCATATGCTGCTTGATGGACCATAGGCTGCTTGATGCACCATAGGCTGTTTGATGCACCATGGGCTGCTTGATGCACCATAGGCTGCTTGATGCACCATAGGCTGTTTGATGGACCATAGGCTGTTTGATGGACCATAGGCTGCTTGATGCACCATAGGCTGCTTGATGCACCATAGGCTGTTTGATGGACCATAGGCTGCTTGATGCACCATAGGCTGTTTGATGGACCATAGGCTGCTTGATGCACCATAGGCTGTTTGATGGACCATAGGCTGCTTGATGCACCATAGGCTGTTTGATGGACCATAGGCTGCTTGATGCACCATAGGCTGTTTGATGGACCATAGGCTGCTTGATGCACCATAGGCTGCTTGATGGACCATAGGCTGCTTGATGCACCATAGGCTGTTTGATGGACCATAGGCTGCTTGATGCACCATAGGCTGTTTGATGGGCCATAGGCTGCTTGATGCATGCCGGATTTGTCGTAATTTCCTTCTAAATCTATAGAGATCCAGAAGGTATTGTGTCCCATATAAGAGTACCCCTAAATGTCATTCAAAGGTTATGATATTTAAATTTGTGAAATTTACGTTTCGATGACTTTGGATGGCGAAGCTGTAAATATGAAATTGGTTATTTCAACGTTGTACGTTTCACCTTGGTACCGTAAATCACCGCATGGTCAGTTGTGGCTCCTATCTGCGTCAAAATCCTAAATATAATATTTTGATTTACAATATAACATTTGTAAATGGCGCCTGCAGGTGTTATATCAGGAAACTGTCAGTGGAACTTGTTACTCCCATGCACCCCGTATCTATCGAAACATGCGCGGTATGAATTAACACCCTAACGCCATCGTTCCAGACTGGTGATAATTGGGTAAGGTTCGTATTTAACATGACACTTGAATGCCAAATTATCTTCAATTATGTCAAGGTGCTCCAAGATACAGAATGGCACACGGGTACGGCCATCTTTTTAAATTAAACTCTACAGGGCTAAGTAATTTAACGATACATAAATTACTAGTCAGTCTTTGATATAAGGGGTAGGGGAGTCCCAAAATCATCTGTGCAGGTTTGATTAGAAGGGGTTTAACTCTTGTTGAAGGTAAAAAATTGCTGCTTTTCTGTATGTGTGTTAATGTAAAATGTTCATTTAGATGAATGAAATTGACGGGAATATTTCTCTATGTATCTAAATTCATTTATGTAGGTGCGCCGCTCATGTAATATTATATGGAATGTCAAACAGAATTAATTAATTACGGCACCTTCATAGATGTATGTACATCGGTAGTAGTCCGGGATGTTAGGGCATAAAAGGGACTGTTTGGTTCAGATTCTTCCAAAAGCACCAAATTTGGCCCATATGTCGGCCATACAATACCTTTCCGATTTCTGACAGGCGCCAAGGTAGTCGCCGCCTGGGGCCGCCATATTGGCGAAATTCATTATGGCCGCCACCCGGGTTAGAGGTCAATCGTGTTTAAAACAACAAAATGGCTAGAATCATAAATAATACAACTTTTTAGTGGTTATCGGTGTCGGGGAATCTGATTCTGATCTTATTTCAACGATTTGAGGCCAAGGTCACCCTAAACGTCTTTTTGGGGTCAAATTCGTCATTTTTAGTGTTTTTAGTCGTGATATACAAACTAACTCATTTTATCGATTTTCGGGGTTGAGTAACCCGAATCTGGCCATATTTTGGCAATTTGAGCCAATATTGCATGTGCGGTTCACGACAGAGGTCACCCGAAACAGAGATCAACCAGAGGTCAATTATAGGAAACACCAAAAGGGCTAGAATCACAAATAACACCATAGGGCTTTGTGGCATCGGAGAATTAGATTCTGACCTTATTTTGACGATTTGAGGTCATGGTCACCTCATTTGAGAATTAAAGGTCAAAGATCAACAGTTGCTAATAAAAGCAATCTAAACAAGATTATTCAGGAACAAATGTTACTAAAATACTTCGAAGATGACATCTGCTGACAAAATGCTATAACTATGCCGCTACGTGCATTTAAATGTTCAAAATACAAAACAAAGACCGCTCAAGCAACAGTATACCAATGATTACTTTTACTACCTATGCCTTCTAGCTTGCGCTCTATGATGCCAGCAATAAATAATACTTGTCATCACCGCCCTCGTTATTAACGCACCCGCCTTCGCATTTGCAGAGGGTCGTGTATCGGACATCGGCACAGTTGCATTTGCACCTTCCCATGCATGCCTTGAGTCAGCCGCAGTGCATGAGAATAGCATATGCCATAGAAGTGTCGCTGAGAGTGGTCCATAGCGGTTGCCATGTACTGGTGCAATCTTTGTGCCAGCTCCACTCACTGAAGTCAGGGATTTCCTGCTGGAGTGAAGCGACTCTAGTAGAAACTCGCTTGCAGTAGCGCTCGCTACACATGCTGCAACAGCGCGGCTTGGGAGGTGGGATGTTTTCCAGCGATCTGGTTGCAGTGGTGAAGAGGTGATGCTTGGCCTCATTGATACCGGCTGCATCACACCCCTTGCTGTACATTAGTACGATGAATCGTTCTATAAGCTCCATATGCACGGACTCGAGAGTGTCAGGATCATGCGTGAGAGCCACTAGTGAGTCGGTGGGGTCCAATATACTTGTACAGGCTGCCTAGGCGGTCTTTTTGCCACATACAAAAAACTGTGAAGTCGCCCTGTACCTCGTTAAGCTGTGAAAGAGAGGTAGAGCCACGGACTTTGACGGGCCAAGATCGGAACAGATGGTTTGGACTGGAACGCCACAATACTTTTTCCGGAACCCCTAAAATCCCGAAGTATGAATGGATCAGCGGCTTCTTAAAAAATGTTAACAAAAAGGAGCCGTTCTCATTCATCAGCACACATATCTCCAAGACGGACATGAGCGGAAAGCTCCTTGTGTGTACCCGTTTTGAGTCCGTGTTCTTCAACAGGCGTTGTGATCTCACAATACTTCAACCGTGCAACCATTCCGAGGCGGACACCAGGGTCCTCCTGCATCTAGCACATGCCACGGAGGAGGATCATACAACAGCTTATGTTCGCACGATGGACAGCGATGTCCGGTCTTTGGAGACCCTCGGTCTATCGGAACTCTTGGTGGACTTCGGTACTGGAAAAAAATATTGTGACATTCCAGTCCATACCATTTGCTCCGATCTCGGTCCGTCAAATCCTTGGCACAACCCCTCTACCACAGCCTTACTGGGTGCGACCCGACTTCACAGCCAGAAGGTATAGGTACTAATAATCATTGGTATATTGTTGCTAAAGCGGTCTTAGTATTTTATTTCGAACATTTAAATACACATAGCGGCGTAGCGGCATAGTTATAGCATTTTGTCAGCAGATGTCATCTCCGAAGTATTTTAATAAAATTTGTTCCTGAATAATTTTCGTTCGATTGTTCTTAGTGGTAACTGTTGATCTTTGACCTTTGACCCCAAAATGAGGTGACCTCAAATCTTCAAAATAAGATCAGAATCGGAGAATGCCACAAATCTCAACGGTATTATTTGTGGTTCTTTTGGTGTTATACCTACAATTGACCTCTGGTTCGGATGACCTCTATCGCGACTCTCAAATGAAATATTGCCCCGAATCGCCAAAATAATGCCAGATTCGGGTTACTCAACCCTGGAAACCAATAGAATGAGGCAGTTTATATATCTTGCCCCAAACCCACTGATAATGGCGAATTTGTCCCCAAAATGACCTTTAGGGTGACCTTGAAGGATGACCTCGACCTCAAATCGTTGAAATAAGATCACAATTAGATTCTCCGACTCCCAAAACCACTAAAAAGTGCTATTATTCATTATTCATATTTCTAACCCTTTTAGTTATTTAATTACGATTGACCTCTAACCCGGGTGGCGACCATAATGAATTTGGCGCCCGACAAAAATCGAAATAGTATGGTATGGACGACATATGGGCCAAATTCGGTGCTTTTGGAAGAATGTGAACCAAAAAATCCCTAACAGCCCTGACTATAGTACATTCCACGTTCAATCGTTGTACATTTTATCACTTGACAAACGAACAATAACTAGTTATAGGCCTAGTGCCAGGAAAGCCAGGAAAGCCATACATGTTAAGTGAGGGGAAACCTTCTCCGTTACTTCGTGGTTATTTTCCTTCAGAAGTATGTTTCCAATCATATACTTGTATTATGTATATAACAGATTTACGGTAACTATATATTAATGCATTTTCACAGCAAGCTACTGTTATAGTTTGCTTCCTGTTAAAAAAGGTGTCAAGTTTACATGCAAAAAAACTCTTGCTGTCACGTTTGTGAAGCGAAAAACTTATTTCTCCAAATCAACAAAGAAAGCTGTCCTTCATTCGCTGAAAATATACTGTAAATTATCACAGTCAAAAATGACGTAAAACCGCGTCGTTAAACGTTTGAAAATGGGCGTTTGGTTATTTTTATATTTTTGGGGTACATTTTATCAATTTATATCTAAAATATGACACCTCCAACCAAAATCTAATCGAATGTTCTCAATATCACCATGTCCACCGTGATCATAGATCGAAATTTTGGTTGAAGGTGTCATATTTTCATGATATTGGAAAGCTGCCAAGAGGGTTTTTTCATGGGTAAACCGAACACCTTCTGTACAATATATTTTTAGCCCACCATCACCAGATGGTGGGCTGTTCAAATCGCTTTTCGTCCGTGGTCCGTCGTCCGTCGTCCGTCCGTCCGTCGTCCGTCCGTAAACAATTCTTGTTATCGCGATTTCGCAGGAACTACTGCACGGATCTTTCTGAAATTTGGTACACAGGTTCCTCTTGGGGTCTAGTTGTGCAGATACCTTTTCTGGTCAGATTCAAAAATCCAATATGGCCACAAGGCGGCCATCTTGGATTTCCCCATGAAACCTTGTTATCGCGATTTCTCAGGAACTACTGCATGGATCTTTCTGAAATTTGGTACACAGGTTCCCCTTGGGGTCTAGTTGTGCAGATGCCTTTTCTGGTCCGATTCGAAAATCCAATATGGCCACAAGGCGGCCATCTTGGATTCCCCATGAAACCTTGTTATCGCGATTTCTCTGGAACTACTGCATGGATCTTTCCCAAATTCGGTACACAGGTTCACCTTGGGGTCTAGTTGTGCAAGATACCTTTTCTGGTCCGATTCGAAAATCCAATATGGCCACCAGGCAGCCATCTTGGATTTCCCCATGAAACCTGTTATCGCGATTTTTCAGGAACTACTGCATGGGTCTTTCTCAAATTTGGTATAGAGGTTCCCCTTGGGGTCTAGTTGTGTAAGATGCCTTTTCTTGTCCGATTCGAAAATCCAATATGGGCACCAGGCAGCCTTCTTGGATTTCCCCATGAAACTTTGTTATTGTCATTTCTCAGAAATACTCCTTGGATCTTTCTCAAATTTGGTACACAGGTTCCCCTTAGGGTCTAGTCGTGCAAGACACCTTTTTCGGTCCGAATCGAAAATCCAATATGGCCACCAGGAGGCCATATTAGATTTCCCCATGAAACTTTGTTATCGTGGTTTCTCAGGAAATACTGCATGGATCTTTGTCAAATTTGGTACACAGGTTCCCCTTGTGGTCCAGTTGTGCAAGATACCTTTCCTGGTCCGATTCGAAAATCCAATATGGCCACAAGGCGGCCATCTTGGATTTCCCCATGAAACCTTGTTATCGCGATTTCTCAGGAAATACTGCATGGGTCTTTCTCTAATTTGGTAAACATGTTCCTCTTGGGATCTAGTTGTGCAAGATACCTTTTCTGGTCCCATTCCAAAATCCAATATGGCCACAAGGCGGCCATCTTGGATTTCCCCATGAAACCTTGTTATCGCGATTTCTCAGGAACTACTGCATGGATCTTTCTCAAATTTGGTATACAAGTTTCCCTTGGGGTCTAGTTGTGCAAGATACCTTTTCTGGTCCGATTCGAAAATCCAATATGGCCACAAGGCGACCATCTGGGATTTCCCCATGAAACCTTGTTATCGCGATTTCTCAGGAACTACTGCATGGATCTGTCCCGAATTCGGTACACAGGTTCCCGTTGGGATCTAGTTGTGCAAGATACCTTTTCTGGTCCGATTCAAAAATCCAATATGGTAACCAGGCAGCCATCTTGGATTTCCCCATAAAACTTTATCGTGATTTCTCAGGAAGTACTGCATGGATCTTTCTCAAATTTGGTACATAGGCTCCCCTTGGGATCTAGTTGTGCAAAATACCCTTTTTGGTCCGATTCGAAAATCCAATATGGCCACCAGGCGCCCATCTTGGATTTCCCATGAAACTTGATCGTGATTTCTCAAGAAGTACGGCATGAATCTTCCTCAAATTTGGTACACTGGTTCCCCTTGTGGTCCAGTTGTGCAAGATACTTTTTTTGGTCCGATTCGAAGCGCCCATCTTGGATTTCCCCATGAAACTTGATCTCGATTTCTCAGGAACTACTGCATGGATCTTTCTGAAATTTGGCACACAGGTTCCCCTTGGGGTCTAGTTGTGCAAGATACCTTTTCTGGTCCGATTCAAAAATCCAATATGGTAACCAGGCAGCCATCTTGGATTTCCCCATAAAACTTTATCGTGATTTCTCAGGAAGTACTGCATGGATCTTTCTCAAATTTGGTACATAGGCTCCCCTTGGGATCTAGTTGTGCAAAATACCCTTTTTGGTCCGATTCGAAAATCCAATATGGCCACCAGGCGCCCATCTTGGATTTCCCATGAAACTTGATCGTGATTTCTCAAGAAGTACGGCATGAATCTTCCTCAAATTTGGTACACTGGTTCCCCTTGTGGTCCAGTTGTGCAAGATACTTTTTTTGGTCCGATTCGAA